>CM076573.1:632776934-633008728 GCA_034641835.2 Pinus albicaulis
ACTTATTCTTAATAGCATTAAACTCTATCAATGAATAACCATGATCTCTCTTTTCACCCCATCTTTGGATGAATTGTCTTTCTAATTCGTCCCAATCATTGATTGAGCCATTTGGTAATCCTTTAAACCATTTTCTTGCCTCTCCATTTAGAGACTATACAAAAAGTCTCATTACTACATCAAGATGTTCAACATTTAAATTTTCAGCAAAAGTGCAAAACAAAGGCAAGTGTTGTTCTATAGTTATTTCATCTTCACCAGTAAATCTAGGAAGCAACTTAAGTTATTCCTGAGGCATTTCATTCATTGGTTGCAGAAGATTTAATGGTGCATATATGTTCATCAAGAAATTATGGGATGACATGTTTATGCCTTGATTAACTACTCCTTGAGTTGGTGGGGATTGTATACCAGTTGTAGATGTGGATGGATGAGGTGAAACAACTGATATGGGAAGGGGTTGATGAACAATATCAGAAGAACTGGTAATTGTATTAGGTTGAGTTTCTGTAAATGTGAATGAAACATATTCAAAATACTGCTCTTCTAACTTTGGTTCTTGGAAATGAATATGTGGATACAAGGATTCTTGTTCCGAGAAAACTAGTTTCCGGGAAATATCCTTGGATGAATGGGTATGGGAACTGCTGCCTAGTGTAGGCAACGTAGCATCAGGAGTAGAAAGTGTTCTTGATTTCTGGCCTTTTTTAGAAACCATCATTTCAGGATCTGAAAGGATGGGGGATTTCTGCTGAGAGGTATCTGACCTCGTATGTGGCCTTTTAAATGCCAGAATTTATGAAATGAAAACACAACTTTAATATTTCCTCCTCTCTGAACAACCAAAAGAAATATGAACAAAACCCAGGGAAAAAATTCACTTCTTCGTCCCCGGCAACGACACCAAAAAATGTTGTACCTTAAGAGACAATCCGTTAGTTGTTGTTAGTCATCAGTAATTTTTTTTGTTCTAAAGATGACTAAGTAATGGTCATAGATTCCTAGAAACAAGATTTGTGAAATATTGTGAGTTCTAGAAATCTCACTGCCTTCATTATCCTAAATTAAAATGTTTCACCATATTTTTCCCTCTCATCCTTCTAAATTTCACCTCATTGCTACAAAAGGACTTCATTTTGGGCTTATTAACCTCATTTTTTCACTCCCCTACCCACTCTCTCATTCACTCCTTTTTCCCTGAAAAACCCATTTTTCCCTTTCCTAAAAACCCCATAAAGGGCACCCTCATTCATCATTTTTCCTTTGAATATATTAAACAATGTAAAAGCCCCCTTTTTCATTATTTAAAACCTAGATTTGAGCCTATCGGGTGCTTTATTTATATATATATAACTCTGTTTTATATCAAAAACCCGCCCTTATAATTTATAGGCCTAAGCCCCTTTTCTTCTAAACCTCAGCTCCCTTGCGCTCATATAACTGCTACCCTCACCTATCCATAAGCCCCTCTCCTATATATGTTTCACCTCCACCCCCTCATTTTATAAATCCCTAAAAACATTATAAAAGGGCTCCTTAAACCCTTTGATATATTAAATTGGGCCCCGCCTTCCACCATGCCCAGTGCCCCTCCCAAAAACTTATAACTTAACACATTTTTGTTAATTTATTAAGGCCCCGGTCCCATCATCCAATTAACTCACACCACCTGTTCTCCACTCCGTCGATCCAATCACATGCTCGCCGCCTCCATAATGCGCGATAGCCATTGATCTCCCACCTCGAGATCTAACGGTCCTCGTCGCGTATCGCATATTTAAATGTGTCAGGGTTAACATATTCTGACCCACGTGAAATAAGTGGTTTTCCACTGCCATGCGTCGCATGTTGGGCTATATCGCATGCCCTCTCCCAAAAACTGCTTACCGCCTTTCTCCATGCGATAAACCGCTTCCGGTTTTTCGAAACCGCTTATCCCTCCACGCCTTTTTTTCAAACCTTCCCGCCCCCATTCAAACTCCTACCTGGTTCCACCTTCAAAACCTTACCTCCCACATCGGTTTCTCCTCTACAAACCCTTCCGACCGATCCAAACCACAGAAAATGCAGTCATGCGCCCTCCCCAGAGGTTTTTAAGTTAACAAATTGTGTTTATGTGTAGGTTTAATGGCATAATGTCTGATGGGAATTCTGATGGTCCAAAAATGACCAAATGAGCCTATGGATGAGGATATAGGAGCTTAAATCAAATCAATGGTGGCCAGAAGTCTTATATCAATGTTTGCCATCAATGAAATATGATCATCGATGGATAAGAAACCCTCTTGCCACAAAAGAAAGCCTCCCCTGCACACAGAAGATAAACACATTCAAAGGAAACAGTGAAGAGAAGAAGATTGAAAGATTAAAGGGATAATCATCAATTAAGAGCAAAAACAGAAGATTAGCCAGTCAAAACAGAGATTAAAGGATAAAGGTAAACAGTTAAAAGGTTAAATGATAAAGACATAAGATCGGGAAGGTTAATCATAAAGGATTAATGACATGCATAGATCAAACAGATTAAAGAAAATCATAAATATAAATAGACATTCAGAGCTTAAAGACAGAGTTTTAAGGCTTAAACACATATATTAAAGATAAAACAATAAGCAGATCAGCCCAAAGAAAATTCAAATTAACTGCACCTACAGGCAGTTACTCTTTTCAAAGATATTTCTGTCACCTAATGCTTTGTTTCCTTCAATAAATCATTAAACAGTTATTGAACCCAGTCAGAGATATTTTCTATTTGCCAAGAAGTTATTGTAAAGTTATGAATAGGCCCTAAAGTCAAACATTTCACCTATAAACCCTCAAAAATTAATATAAGAGTTATTATTCAGAGAAATATCTACAGATATTCCTGCCTTGAGCCTTGCATGGTCTTCAAAGCAGAGAGTTCATTAACTCTGTAATAAATGACACCCAAACCCCAAACTCAGCTTCACCTCTTCATTTGCAGATAAATTTTGAGCTCGTTATCTTGTTGGCATTTGATGACTCTTTGAAGTAATACATAGTCTGTTGGAGGTTGAAAACAAGTTGATGTCTTGGAGCTTGAGAAAGCCTTGATTTGTTTGTTGATGGAGGAGGCCTGCTTGCAGGATCCTTGAGCTTGGTTTATGGTGAAGTGCTTCTATTTTGTTATTGTTTTTTCCTGTTTCATTATGTTTCTACCTTTCTATACTGCAATAGAACAAAGGATTTAGACTAAGAAATGTTTCCAAAGGCACCTTAGCTATGTTTGTTCTTCACTGTCTTTATGTTTTCCTCTGCTAGGACATTTTAGAGAATTCTTAATTGCTCTCTAGAACCCCTAAGCCTGTTTATTTCATGAATGGTTTAATACAGTAGGTATTAAGAATGTGTTATGGCTAGCCCTGCTTATTTGATGTCACTAAAACACTGTTTCTGAAGTCTCTCTCTAAAGTACCATTAGTTAGGTCTGCCAAAGAGGTTTTGTTTCGATCATACCCTTTGTACTTGCTTAAATAATTGTTTTAGAGATCTTCATAGCTATAATCAAAGATGTTTAGGCTTTCCCTCTTCTCCGAATACATTTATATGTGTGTCTTGAATTTTTTCTGTCCTTGAAGGTGAAATCACTAGAAGTTAAATGAGTTTCTCGCCTTCTATATTTCATTGGAATGTTTGTCTTGAATAATTATTTTCTTTAGTTGAATCAAAGAATTTATGGTTTGCCCTGTCTATTGATTTACTCCTTATTCTTATGATATTTAAGTCCCTTATTGCTAAAGGTACATGATAAAGGATTCTTGATTTCCCTTTGTCCTACTTTTATTCTCACAATTGATGTCCATCTCATTGCCCTTAAAAACCTTGAAGATCCATTGACCAAGTTAGATTTTCCCTGTGATGCTCCCCGATCTATTGGTGAACCTTACATGACTTTCATAGACTCCATTGCCCAATGACTGTGAATATTTCCTCATTCTATCTATTCTTCTATATCATATTACCCAACCAAAACAAACAACAAACCCTGTACTTAATAACTAGCCTAAGAATCAACCATCTAAAACATACAAGTTTACACCTTTGCATATAAATAGAGAGAGCCCTCTCTGAGTCCAGTAAGGCTAGGTCCTAGGACTCCAAAGACTGGTCTAATGTTACCCTGTGCATTTTTTCTCCTAATCTGCTAAATCATGGGACCCCAACAGCTGTGATAAGGAATCCGTGCTTACGACATTTATATTGTTACGTCACAGAAATATTGGTCTTTGTTTAATCACCCTCAAATATTAATCATTAAACCCTCAAAGATTAAACATGATGAATTTCCCACAATGCTATTATATGTTGATATCGAATGAAATGATTAGAAGTACATGTAAGAAAGAAGCCCAAACTGATATGCTGCTGTGCATAATATATCACCTCAAACTCCAGAAGAATTATAAGGAAATATTTAAAATGAAGGAGCGCCTATTAAGGAATTTAACTCTTATTTACACAAGTAAAAAGAGACTTGCAGCTTCATTACTTCATTTTATTCAAAGATTAAAA
Source organism: Pinus albicaulis (assembly GCA_034641835.2). Classification (NCBI taxonomy): domain Eukaryota; kingdom Viridiplantae; phylum Streptophyta; class Pinopsida; order Pinales; family Pinaceae; genus Pinus; species Pinus albicaulis. Next base: position 632,781,468 of record CM076573.1, read on the forward strand.
GTACACAATGTAAACTAGAAGACACATCAACATCAACAAATGCCAGAAACTTGCTTTTCATTCATTAATCTTTTGAAATTTTGGTACAAAAATTGTAGTATGAAGGTCCAAAACTCTGAACTTTTCTATTTCTTCTCTATCACATTAAATACATAGAAATCAGTTTGTAACTGCTGTGACTGATCTTAACTACTTTAACTACTTAGGATGTCGTAGACTATCTATTACATGTCTTCAATTATGTCTTATTACAATTACGTTCTCTCCTTAGAAGAGGAAATAACATGAAATTAAAATCCTAATCTATATGCTGAATATGGATTGATGATGATGCTGTTATATTTCCTTGACTGGTTGATTTATCCTTCTTTGCAGTCGAGGGATCCTGTGGTAAATCTGTCATCCAGGCTCTGGACTTCTTCCATATTTGGACGTTTTTCTTTGGTGAAAGAACCAGCTTGTGAAAATCCAATCTGAAAGCAGTGATTCTATTGAAATATGGTCTTTCTACAAACATATTTTTCACTAACCACAGCAGTTGAAAATGTATCTGAAGAAAATTGATCACTGTTTCTCCTTTAAGAACCTAAGTTTTCTCATGAGTGTTGTCTACCTTACTTTTTGCGAAAACTAGCAAGGGCTCATAAGAATCCCATGATATAAGACCACCTCCAAGCCCCAAACATGATGGAAAACCTGCTCTCGCTATTTTATCAAATAATTTATCAAATTGACTCATTGCTTCCTTTAACTCAATCAACTTCTTTTCTGAAGACTTCCTACAATCATTTTGTTAATTTCTACTGCATATAAAATTTTGTCTTTAATTTCATTTTCTTCCAATTCTTGATCTGTTTTAGAATCAATGAAATTAACAAACTTCCTTGCCCAAATAGCCCTATTGATTGTCTTATGTATGTCTGTCATGACTTGCTCTTTAAATTCCCTAATAATGCCTTTTTCTTCTGCAATAACAGTAAGAAAATCCCAGATTGTTTTCATTTCTTCAATAATATCATTCCAAATGATATCCGTAGCCTATATTAAGGATATATTTCCCTTCAATATTTCTTTGAGATTTTTAATCTCAGCATTAGCAGTTTCGCATTCCATTTTGTATTTATTGACTTCTCCCTCAGTAGCTTTTATAAAATTTGTTGATGTTTCCAAATTAGATTGTGCCTTTTTCTGAGCTATTTCTGCCATCTTCAATTTAGTGGTTAATTGAGAAATTTGTGCTGATGGATCTTCACTACCTGATGGAAAAAAAAAAGTGCAAGTATGAGATTCAATATGGTTCTGCAATGACAGTGCATCTTTCTTCAATTTAGTGACTTCTTCTTCCTTTTGCATGAGATGCTGAAGAATTTTTTCTTTCTCATTTTCCACCTCCGCAACCTCTGCTGCCATGGAATGTTCTCCTGTAGGCCATTTCAATTTTTTCTTTAGCACATATATTTCTGATTTAGCACTTTGCAGAAGCTTCTGCACATCTAACCTGTCATTGGGATCTACTCCAATCTTTACTATGATCTTCTTGAGCTCTTCGTTCTAGATTGTCAAAGCCCTAGAATTGGATTTTTCTAAATTCAACTACTTTATCACTTTTCCATGAATATTATCTGCCTTCATTGCCACTACATTCGTTTTTGTTAGGTCATTCATAATCAACTAACCTGTTTGCATGTGTAGATTCACTTTATCCAGCAATGGGATTTTCTTCACATCTACAGTCAAGTTTACAATATTTAAATTGTTAGAAGAACCAATTGACATATCAGAAGGATGTGAAAGGGCCATTTTGAATTGATATTTTTCAAGATCCATTGTAGTTAGAAGTCTTGTTTGGTCTGGAGATATCTGATACTCAGCTTGAGCTTCCATACTTTCCTTCATCTTCTAATTTCTCTCTACAATCTGGGAAAACATTTGTTTGATTAGAGGCACTTGATCCTGAGTGCTCTAATGCTTCTTGGGTGAAGCAGGGACAGTTTTTTCATCTCCCAACTATAATGAAAAACTAGGTTGAGTATCTGCAGACTCTTCATTGAACTTTGCTCTCTTCTCAGCTCTTTGTTCCTCGTCCTCTAAATCAAAAACTGCCTCTTTACCTCTTTTATTTGATTTTTTTAATATAACAGGAGTCTGAACATTTGAACTTACAGAACTCACAACACCTTTACTTTCCATTTTTTCTAGATCTAGTCTGCTCTCATGAATGAAGGCTGAATATCCATTATCAATTCTTCTACTAGAAATGAAATTATGAGGGTCATAAGCCCACTTCTCTCTTAATAGTAAGTGCATTCCATCTAACATCTGATTGAATTCATTAAATGCTTGCCTCATATTAACTATAAAGGGACCCACAGTCATTTGAAATTTGATCATATGACCCTTCTTCATAGGCACAAAGTGAATTTGGTCAACATTTAGACTTTGCCTAATAAACTCCAGAGCAAATAATCTCATAGGCACAAACACATGAAGCCTATAAGGTTCTACACTAGCTCCATAAAGTCTAATTTTAGAACAATATTCAAAAAGAAACCAATCACCAAATTTACAACTTTCCCCCAAATGCAAGAACTCTTGAGCTTTGGGCAAAAAATAGGGGGGAGAACTTCCATTCAACACTTTATATGCAGAAGACATAAACTGACCAGCAAAATCAAACAAACCACCCTCATTCTGTTCTTTTATCACTATATCTATCCAAAATATTACGGATTGTCTCCTCTTATTCATATCCACAATGTTTAACCCCAGATGCATGAATTATTCTACATTTTGATATAAAAATAAGTAAACAATAAGTGAGGGAAACTTGAATGAACTTGTTAATGATAAGCTCATGAGTTGAGATTTAATAGCTTCTTGCCAATAGGATGGAATATCCAGCACCAATCATGGTTTCATCATCATGGCGAACATCCCCAAAATTGACTTGTCCACTATACTGTTGTCGTATTTTCCCAAAATCTTTGCAATGTAGCTCAGCACCGGTTTGACTTTGATATAAAAAACATCCATAGGGAACTCTTTACTGTCAGGTACAAACTGCTATGTATTTGGCTTCATAAATGAATGAATTGATTAAATTCTTGACCTGCAAGATTGTCATAATACGTTATCAAGGAATCATCAGAGAATTGGACATATGACTCCGACTCAGGGTAACATAGAGCTTGGCGAATTAACTAAATTGACACTTGCAGAACGTTTTCCCCTCGATAATTCATTACAAAACATTTCCCAGGGTACATAACAGACACTAGCCAGTAGATAAATCTGGGAAAAATATGAGTTTTCAGGATACATGCAGACAACACACCAGTTTTTTCCATGGCAGTGTAAATTGAAGAATTATTTTCGTTTAGAAGGACTTGCTGGTAAAAATAAAGGTGGTTAAGGGAAAAATATGTATCCTGGATATCCCTCTCGGTATCCATGAGAGGGATGTGACTAGCAGTACCTGACAGGGATGAGCGTTTATCCATAGTTTAACTTTGGGATGGTAGACAACTTACAGGATGACCAATAATTGACAGGGTGATAGAAAAATGAAAAAGACGCGGCATAGAAAAACTTCAAACACCAACTAACCAATGATAATTTCAGAAAGAATGAGAATTTCCCTTAAATAGGTGGTGCGGCTTTGAACTTAAATTTTGATAAGACGTGCCAACATACCATTAAGAAACCCTGACGTGGATGAAAACTGTAACCAACTTGGTAGTAAACATCACTTCAGGGGGCCTCGAGGTACGGAGGATTTATTTGGCATATTCCCTCGCAATCAATCTCGACCATTCATCTGGGTTACTCCCATAGTCAACACAGTCAACTGCAGAGGCACCCTCCATGTTAACTCACGCGCTAAATGTGCCTGCGGGTTGAGCCCTTTACTCAGTGCTTAGTAAATCATTGTATCCTGCTCGATAAAGTGATTTATATTTAAACATTGAACTAGGACCCGCTTTCATAAAGCCTAAAAGTATTTAAACTTTTAACTTTAATATAACGAGTAGATCCATTTTTATGCTACAGTATATGAACTGTAATACTCTAACATATATTTTTAGTATTTTTCTATTTATTTTTTTGTATTTTTTAAAATTAAAATAAAAGGATGTTTCAAATGATCCACAACAAGTTCATTTGGAGAGTCGATGTTGTTAAGTCCGATCGATATTGATTATTGTGAAATTATTTCGGCTTCGGATCCTCTGCCTCCTGATCATGCTCCTTTGGGCATGTCTCTTGACACTTATTCTCAATATTCATGGTTTGGCGATTCGTATTTTCCTGATCCCTTGAGAGAGATATTTCCTTCCGATGAATCCATCGTGGAAACCATGTCTCTTGAGGATCATCCTTGGGACGATAGTCATCATCATTCCTTGTTCATGCCCGGCCTTGGGGCCATGTCTACGTGTCTCGAGAGGTTCGCTTCTCAGGTTCCTTCTCCTCCGCTTCAAACACCTATACTGACACACAAAGTCTTTGTGGAAGGTAACTTGAGCAACACCACACAGACGATGCCTATCAACATCTCCGTTAAACCGGGGGTTGTCGAGAACATCCATATTGGGGTAACATGTTCTCTCAATGAGATCTAGGTCTATACTAGTCTCTTCGACAAGTTTCGTGATGTTTTCACATGGTCTTACAAAGAGATTCCCGACACCGATCCAAGTATAGTGGTGCATGAGATTCCTACCTATCCTGGTGTGAAGCCTGTTTGTCAGCACCTTCATCCTGTGCACCCTAGAAGGCTTCCGCTATTAAGGAAGTTGAAAAACTTCTTAAAGCTGCTTTTATCTATCTGATTCCTTTAACAGAATGGGTTTCCAATATTGTTCCTGTAGATAAGAAATAGGGTACCATTCGTGTCTGTGTTGATTACCGTGACATTAACGTTGCTTTCCCTAAGGATAATTATCCCACTTCTTTTATTTGACAAATCATTGATGATTGTGCAGGGAGTGATATTTTTTCCCTTATGGGTAGTGTTGTGGGGGATTTGACACACGGGTGTACGAAATCGTATGAGTTTAGAGAGTGTGGTATACCCTCTAAGCTATAGGTAACAGGAAGTATTTGGGGGGAGCTCAGAAGTATAAAACTTAAATGAAGTAATACGCTAAAGTATGCTCTGTTAAAAAACTAAAACTAAAAACACAGAAGAAGCTATATAGAAAGTTTCAAATAGTAACAAGGTAAACAATGGATCGATGACCTCTTCTTATTGAATGCTTGGAATGAAAACAAATCATACCCATTTGCCAAAGGGCCCCTAGGCAATGGCTCTAGGTCCCGATGAAAGGATGCTTGTCCTTCAAGCTCTGCCTTCTAACACAGTCTAACTCTCTCTCTTTGCTATAGTGGACTAAGATGTTGGGTAGCCAATCATCTAGTCCTCTTCTGCTTTAGCTCCTTGGGTCACACACGATGCTGGTGTTGCCTAGGAAACTTTGGCCAACATAACTTTGTGATCACCATTTGTTCATCTCTTGGTGGGTTTATATAGGTGAGCTTCAAATCCTCCTTCCCTCCCTTGGTACATGATGGATGGTGACACAAGGGAGGGGTATGATTCCATTGTGTGCTCACATAATGCCTAAGGAGGCACTGGTGCTGTCCTTAGGTGGATTTCACATAAGGAGAAACTATCTTTTGCTTGCTTTTGGTCCCAGAAAGTGACTTTTTTCCACTTCCAGGAATGCGCACTTATCGGGCTCCAGTGCACGCAGAAGGCACTCTTTTCAAAGGAAAAAGCGCGCATTTGAGCATTGATGACTAGTTCAAATTTGATTTTCTCAAAACCTTAGAGATTTTAAATACTTCTTGATTGCATAATGTATCCCTGTCCTGTAAATCCTTAGGCTTGACATTAATTGATGTCATATTCTGCTATACGATTTTCCAGTGTTAACAGTGGCCCCTAATGTGTGAGGTCTAGGAAGAGCTGTATAGCCGAAAAACATTATAGTTTCTTTTTTGTATCGTACGCAGAGAGAGAGAGAGAGAGAGAGAGAGAGAGAGAGAGAGAGAGAGAGAGAGGCCTACGTGTAGAATAGACAACACCTTGCACCGTTTCCAAGGTAACCATGGCCTAATGGACCCCCTGCAAGCAGACAAAATATACAACATATTTGCGACATTTCAATGAGGCGGGCATGTCCCATGCTCGTGATGCTATGGCTAGTTAAACAAAATTGACAGATAAATGTGATGTCTGTGCCACTGCTGTGGTAGTGATGTTGGTGGTTGTTGACGACGACTGTTGACGCCCTCAGGGGTGTTTTTTCTTTGACGATGGGTGGAATGTGGTACCCTATATGTGTAATCATGGTATGGAATATTAATGTGCAATGTATGCATATGTACTGGCTAGGACCTTCCCGTGTAAGCATTGTTGTGAGAGACACTTATAAAGGCACGGGTGTTCGACAGATCTTGATCAAAGTGAAATGGTTGTAAGGTACGAGATCATCGTGACATGAAAGCTTTTCTTGTAGTCCAATGTCAAGAGGATCGATGACATCTATGGAAAATGATGTCTCCCATAGTGCCACCCGAGGATACCCCTTTGCATGGGGAGAGTTCATCCAAGGTACCGCCTCAATTTTGGAAAAGAGGTGTTGATGTTGACAAAAAGGAAGCCTTAACCGAACCATAATGGGTTTAACATAGGCATGTTGGTGAGTGGTGGCTGAAAATGGATGATGTGGATTTAGTGGCTCGAGGTCAAAGTATATTTGAGTAGCTTGGCATCAGTCATAGGTATTTCTGAAGGGAAAAATCCTATGAGTCGGTAAGACTTCCAGGGCAGGTATGAACCGGCTATGATTGTCGTAATGGTGCGTGCATGGGGGGTATGAAATACTTCGACCAAGGGAGATGGGGGACTGCTGTGATGGGCGAGAAAGTGAAATATGAGGGTGAAGAGGCGAAGGGCATTGTTTTTTATCTTTTTACACTTACTAAAAGAATAAAATAATGGGGTTTTGTTTGTACAAAACATAGAGACGGGTACCCCAAAACATGAAAGAGGGTCCCTCACTTGATGGGGTGAGGACGGTGTTTTGCTGGGGGTAGGGTTCCCATTGGTTGGTCTCATGTGCACGGTTGATGAAGCGGAAGATCTCGTAGATGGGTTAATGTTGATGGAGGTATGGTGGGCCAAATGCGATGCACAGAGGTGCGCTTTTATTCTGCTTGTACAACTCGATTGTCCGGGAAGGGGGTTAGTTTTAATGGTGAACTTGACCTTGTGCATGGTATCTAGATGGGCATGAGGTGCTTCCTGAACTAAAACTGGTATGGCCATGCTGTCACATGTGGGGTGATGTATGGTCTACTTGAGATGACGATCGCCATGGAGGGGAGGCTCTACCGACCATCGTGGACGTTTATCATATGCAGGGTGAGGTGATGATAAACGTGGTCGGGTATGAGGACCCTATGGTATATTTCTGATGGAGAAATGATGTCAGGATATGCAAAGTTTTCTGGGACTCTATCATACTGAGGGTAGAATGATACTTACTCTGGAAGTTTCGGTGGTTGGTGTTGTGAATGGTTTGTGGGTTCTTCCTGTGAAAAACAACTACCTCAAGTGAAAGCAACTTATTTTCATCCAATATTTTTGAAAAACATGAATTTTGGAAAGGAAGATGGGAGGGTGCATACCTGCCGACACTTGAAAAAATATTTCTTCGGAAAGCGAATGTGGGGCATCGCTTTCGTTCGTCATGGTATGCTGATGATGGTGCAACTTACGATTTACAGAATTGACCTTCTGATCTCCTGTTATGGACCTCTGAAGTTCTGGAAAAGGGTAATAAATAAGGGATTATGGCCCTAATCATATTCATTTGTACTTGCTGATTTTTGGGAGATCAAAGGTGATAGTAGATCATTTCTTGTCATTGCGGTCAGCCTATGTACTGGGGATTAGCGATATTATGCTGAGGTAACTCTCATGACATCCTGCATTTTGATTTTTCCAGTTTGGTGATGCCGAGGAGAGTACAAATTATGTTTGTATGGCCTTAAAGGGGATTTTTGCCCTAGATTGCATGAGCAATCTAGGAAAATAGGGACCCCCTTTGCACGTATTTCTCAGGTACAGCCGCATGAAGGCATGTTGTTCCTACTTATTTGCGTGCAAGGGCGTGCCTGTGAATGAAACAGGCACGCAAGGGCAGTGTTTTTGAAAAAAACTTGGGTTTTTTTTTTTTTTTTTTTTGTCCCTTATGATTTTTCTCCTTTGTACTGATGGGTGCATGTTGCTTGGTAGGTTGGTGTGGAGAGAACGAGATTGGCCCGATATCTGGACCGCTTTGGTTGCTGATGCTGGGGCGTGACGTCAGTTGGCTGCATGGGGCCTCCTGAAATTTTCCGAAAGTGAGTTCCTTCGGTCACAGGACTGTTTGTTACATTATATCATACATCATTGGCATAAGAGGCACAACATGTTTGTTCTGAGGAGGAAGAACCTGATTATCTGCTTGAAGATGGATATCTACTTTGTGACCAGATTACTGCCTTAGGGAGAGGTGCTGAGGTATCCACTTCCTGCTGGACGGGTGAACGTGGACAGGTTCCGGAGGAAGCATTGCGGTGGTGTGCCTCTTACTGAGTGGTGCATCAATATCGCCTCAGTGACAGATGTGGACGAGTGGTGTGCTATGGCCATTATTATGTGACTGGCGGGGTCGTTTGCCCCTCATCGGGCATCGGGCCCAGGTGGGGGTGTTACGCCATTTAAGGAATGGGCATTTCTTTGATTTTTCCTGTTTTTGCTTTGATGGTATGGTGTCACAACTAAACCGAGTCCAGCATGGATCCAAATCATTTGCGTACGCTATAATTTTGTTTAGCATTATGTATGAGAGGATCGTGCTACTGAGGTCTGTGGTGGCTGTGCCTATTGGGGGGCTGAGGGAGCCACACATGAGGAGGTGGGCTCCGGTGATGCCACGTGCGATGGTGGCATGGTGGGTCATTATTGGAACGACACGAAAAAGGCCTTGTTTGAGGCCAATCCGTAGATGTTTTTTCCATACCCTTACATGGGGATGGACTTTCAGGGTGATCCAGATATTGGTCTCCCTTTTGGTTATGTTTGGGGTCCCGTAAGTATGTGTTATATTTCTACATTTACTCTAGTTTGTGTGTTATTTGGTGTTTTTTATCGACACTAACATTCTTTTGGTTACTCGTGCAGATGTTGGAAAGGTGGGATGCCCAGTGGCCTGACTGGTGGGTCAAGACACTCTACCAAGACCACTTGGTGGTCGTGGGGGTGGTGCTGTAGCCGGACCAGGCAGGGGTGCTGGTGGACCGGGCAGGGATGGTGCTGGTCCTTCTGGTGAGGGTAGTAGCATGAGTGCAACTAAGGTAGCGGCTAATATAGCTCATGCGAATGCAGTTGAGGCATGCGTTGCAGTACTTACAACTCAGGTAGAGGCTCTAGAGGACTTCGAGGGTCGGGTGGACCATTTGACCCACGAGATGCCTGCTCGAGGTCTTATGGATGACTTCAAGGAGGTATGGCTAGAGACAGTGATGGCCCATGAGAGGGACTACCAGCCTACTCTACAACGGGTAGCTATCGCAGTGGCGACAGTAGCTCCGGTGGTGGCACCCGGAGCAGTGGTGGGCCCAGGTGCTCCTCTTGAGGGGGAACCCCCCTAGAGTATATTTTTACATAGGGAAAGCACCCATTATGAGGATGCTTCCCTTATTTTTGATGACCTCTGTATTTTTGGGCTAGCTAATGGGCCAGTGATACTATTTTTGTACTATGATACACATGTTTTTGATATATATATGAGAGATCTTTTTTTCAGCTCTACATGGTGTGGTTTCTATTTCGGTTTATGAATTTTGTGTTATGCTAATGGATATACATGTTTTTGGATTTTTATGTATGGTGGTTTGCTCATGATGCATTCTAGTCTAGGGTATTGTTAGCTATGTGATCAGCTATTTGGTTTTGATTCCTTGATACATGTGAGAATGTAATATAATCAAATTGTCTGCTTAATCTTATAGCACACAAATATTTTCTAAATAGGTTTGAATCTCTGGTTTCAAATGTTTGGTTTAACTACGAGACTACTAACTAGGAATCTAGGTAGACATGAATATGGCAGATGCCCTAGAGGAGGGCCTCACACATAAGTTCGATAGCGACATCATATTCTGCCTGATTGTTGGTTGCTGAACTGATGCACATGACGTTTGAACATAGTGGTGATCGGTCAGGGTAGTAGATGACCCAGGTGGCGGGTGATCCATGCTGATATTTTGAGTGCATTAAGGTTTTTTGGGTCAAAAATATTTTGGTGTTGGGGTTTTTGTGTACTCTAACTCTAGGGGATAAGGGCTACATGGGCCCTTATGGGTAGAACTTCTTGAGGTAAAGGCCGTTGACGGGGTTAGTGAGGTAGGTCCCGTCCATTTCTTTCAATATGTATGCCCCTTTTTGGAGGCAATGTTTGATGATATAGAGCCCTTTCCACACGGTTTCGAACTTTCCTGACCTTAAGGCTTCTTTTGCAACATCATAGCAAAGGACTAGCTCTCCTTCAGTAAATGAGCGAGGAGTGATGTGGTGGTCGAATGATGCTTTTACCCATTTCTTTTGGGCCTCATTGTGTTGCAGCAATTGTTGCCTATTTTCGTCAACTAGCTCTAGTTGTACTAGGCATTGTTCTAGAGGCTGGGTGTCATCAAGGAGTTCGATGGCTATATACAAGTTTGGGATCTTGAAGAAATTGATGCAAGGGCATAAGGTGCCTTGGTTTTTGTGACAAGAATAAAGTTGAATTCTTGTGATGGGGAGGTTGTTGAAATCCTATTTTGGGTGTGCGACGACACAAGTTGTATGTGATGAGTTGTGTCACTGGCATGCGACGGGGGAAGGATCTCTGCAATGGAGTCCTGAGTGAGCCGATAGTTGGCTTTCCCACTAGGATAGTCAATTCCCGGTAGATGGAATTTGATTTTATCACAGAGATGTCTGAATGTTTGTAGCAACAGACATCCCTTTGGCCCGTGATTATGACTGGTGCAAATGGTGCAAGGTATCACAACACTGATAGAGTATATAGTGTGAGAATCTACACTACTCGATGTTCTAGATGTGGATGCTTGGAAAGGGTCTGTCATGGACCAATCATCTTCTGTTTCCATTTTTGCGTCATGGGTTGAAACTTGCCTCTCTTTTTGGTGGTTGGATGACTTAATGCTGCTCTAGCTGCTCTCAGCCTGGGGAGATGTGTGCACTTAAATGTACGATGAAAGTGTGAGAAAATTTGGCAGTAAATGCATGTGATATTCTCTTGATTAGAGAGAAGATTTTGGGGGAAAAACGAGATTATGTGGAGACTATTTGCAAGGGGTTTGAATTCTCTGCATTGGTTGATTCAGTGATCATTTAGATCACATAGGCCGCATGTTATCATAGGCTTAGCCTAGGGTTTACGTGATTGGTGTGTGGTCTTATCCATCTTGACACACTATTGCGGTGGTGGGATCGTTGGGTCGACGATGTATCTTTTATGCCACTCTTGGAGGTCGCTCGTCCTCTTTTCTACATCATTAATCATGTCGATAGTGGGACGTAGCCGTGAGACATAAGTACAATGTCGATCATAATGATCACCCTAACATATCAAGAAAAATGTTCGGGATATGGGTCTCCCATCATGCGTGGTCTAAGGCCAGGCAGGGTACCATCATCGGTATGCTGCTAAGTCAGGGTAGTGGACTACTATATGGTCCGTATTCTTGCATAATGTGCATGCAGGTGGGTTCTGTGAACTTCTTGTAGGGGTAGCTATGGGTTCCCTACTAGGCGGTTCTTTGGATGACAGGAACATGATAGACCCGCTCATCTCCTTTTCTTCGGTCATGGAGCTACTGATGGACTCGGAATCCATATCATCTTCTTGGGAGAGACGAGCTATGGCTGATCAGAGGCTAGCAAGGGCTAGTCTGAAGCGAGGTATGCAGTGATAATCCTCCAATAAGTGATTGTCAGTGCATAACGAGCATGTGAATTGTGCTGCCTGTAGTCCCACATAGTAGACCCTTTTGATTGGATATCATCTGTGAATGAGTTTCAAGGTGGCACACTCTTCGAGTTAGTGGCCACATTCATCACATAGCGTGCAGCGTATAATGGGCATTACCGGGGGGCACTCAATGTATCAGTGCTCCTCTTGTAAGTACAAGATGGTGCGTAGCTCATCATTAATAGAGTAGATGGAGGGATCCTCTTGATAGGATCACTCGATCATGTGTAAGGCGTCCCTGTACCGTGGTATTTCTGGAAAATGATGGGTATAATGCCCGTAGGTGTCACAGAGGGAGCATGCGTGATTGGTACGCAGCGGTTTGCCTATAATTTTGGTAGCGAGCTCATTTTTATGGGAATGTTGTTTTGAGGTGCCTGCCTCACAGCCGAGGAGTGGTTTTAATTTGTCCAACTCCGGGCATATGTGAGTAGGGTGTCCTATGACATCACATATAGTGCAGGTTGATGACTCCCGCTGTGTTGTGGGGGTCACAACTTTCTTTCCTTTCTTGGAAATTTTCTTTATCTTGGTTTCCAGATTCACAGTGGGGATTTCCCTTGCGGGGGATGTTTCGACTGCTACTTGGGTAGGTTGGGGCTCCTCGGGATTGGGGGGCTTTAACCCAAACTCAGTAACATTGGTAGCTGGCATTCCTAGAGGGGGAACAAGATACCACACTCAGAATGCCAATGATATGTTGGGTAGTACCAGTGTTGCCAAGACCCGCTGGGAGGTGAAGCCAGGAGGTGGGTATAGGAAAGGAGTTTGGGAGGTGGCATAGACTAGGGAGGCTGCAGTAGCTGATGCCTTAGTGTCGTTACTGCTTGAGTCTGTGTCCTGAGTAACCTCGGTGCTTGATGTGGACATCATGCACACCGGGGCCACTGTGGCATCGGGCAATACATCAAGGATCTTAGGAGGATCTTTTAGGAATGATCTTAGGACGAACGACAGTTTGAATTGGTCAGGGCCATATTCTTGATACCATAAAAGACCATCTGTGGCTGTGTCTACATAGGGTAGAACCATATCTGTGTTGGTCAAATGACACTTTTCAATGTGCGTTAACTAGTTTACTGTGATGATTTGATCCTCGTGGGGGAATATCATGATGCAGAAAAAGGAGGATGCTATGGAAGACATGGCGTACATGTAACTTTTCCCAAGGAGTGTATTGTAATCCAAGTGAGTGTCCAAGACTTCGATGTCTCTGTGGACCGTTTTTCCGGCTAAGTAGAATGGTAGATTTTGGAAGATACTGATGGGGGTCGAGGGCCAACCATTATATGCTCTGAGTGTGATGACGGAAGGTTTGAGTTATGGGGCTCATAACTTTTGCCATACATTCTTTGACATGATGCATGTGGATGCACCCTCGTCAATGGTACATTGGTGAATAGTGATATTCTATACTGATACTGGTATCTGGAAGGCGACCATGGAGGGAAGCCTAGGGGTCGCTTTATCTAAGTCAAAATCCATCATGCACGTGTCGGCAGGGTCAACGACGCTTAATGTGGAAAGCAGGGCTTTTTTTTACTTCAGGCATGATTACAGTACCTCCAAAGCGGACATAGCAACAGGTGACTAGGCTAAATCGTCTACAATGTTGTAATTGTGGGCTGCTTTGGAGTAGTTACCTGCTCGCCTATTAGGCCCTTTAACCATTTTTGGCAATGGTTCCAAAGGAACCTTTCGAATGGTCAAAGGTGCAGTCGGTGTGGACGTACTAGCCCCTAATGTAATAGTATCTAGTGGGGTGTCGTAGCTACGATTCCGGGTTTGGAAAAACATTTCTTCCCCAGCCATGTAAATTTCATGGTTGTTTTTCTTGGAATCATTGGGGTTTTGATGTTGAGTACTGACCATTCCTTGATGGGGGAAGGGTTCTTGCATAACTAAAGTTGTCTGGGAATATATTCCTTGTCCTCAATTACTCTGAAACTTTTTAAGCTCAGGGAGTTCAGGACAGTGGTGAGTATAGTGCCCATACTCACCACATATTGAACAAGAATGGTTTTTTCGTAGAGGTGGCCTTTTGCCTTGCTTTTGGGCATTGCTTGGCTCCTGTTTATGGTTCTGGTTGGAGTTATCTCCAGCCCGGGATCACGATGGGCATTGTTGGTTGCTGCTCCCCTGTCCAGGGTTCCCTTTGTGTTTGTTTTTAACCTTTCTTTTAACCATGTTAGGAGGGTAGTTCTCTTGATCATATTGGTGTGGTTGATTTTGGGATGGCTGCACAAAGTTCACCTGTGCATTGTTTTGTATCGGTGGGTTATGTGCTTAGGACTGAGCATACTGTTGTCCCATGTTTGCACCTAGCCGTTGGGGGGGAGTTCTTCCATCAGTTTTTCTTCCTGCGTATTGGGTCCCCTCAGCCATAGGGTAAGGTCCTCCTTGGTGATACATTGGTGCCCTATTAGTCAAATTTTGCTGCTGCATATGATGACTTTGAAATCCAGGTTGAGACATGTTTTGGGTAGACTCATGTGTGTAATCAGGATTCTGACTGCTATTGCCTAGGTACCCTTTGGTCATCAACCCAATAAGTCCATTTGCAGAGTTAGACACGCTTGCAAATTCTTGATAAGATTGTAGGTGTGGGGTGTTAGGCAGGATATTATATATGTATCATGATTGTGTATAGATCAGTTCAAGTTGTTGGGCTTTGATAATTTTGTCCTCTTCGGATGTGGGGTTACGTTGCATCACATCCTTTGAAATCTCCGCCGTTAGAGTTTTCAAGAATAAATCTAAAAGGACTCGATCGTCGAGTTGTGCTTTGCATAAGCTGCGACGTCATCTCCACTCATGGAGATGTTCAAAAATGTGGGTAGAGGGCGATTGTGTGAAATGTGTTAGTAACTCCATTCCTGAATTGTGGGGAATGGGTAACTGAAAGTATGTGAGGAATGCAGTAGTGAGGGCACTAAAGGTTCTATGTGAAGCAGGGGGTTTCTCGACGTACCATTTCATGGCCACTCCCGTGATAGTGCATTGAAACAACCTCAATCGAATAGTATCATCATTGATGCTATTCGATGAGCACCACAGATGAAAGGTCATTATATGATTCCCTAGGTCTTCCGCTTGCTTGACCTCAAACTTTGGTATGTCTGAAGGGAGCTTCGTGGGCATGGGAGGCCAATTGGGGTCATGTGTGATAGGGTCATTGGTGAGCTTGGTTAAATCTGGTATATTTAACGTTGATAAGAAGGGTGACTGAGAGGTTGATGCTATGGCAACGTGTGAAGAAACAAAGTTCTGGTTAGAACGAGGGTTAGTCTCTGACGTACCTGGTTGTGAATTCAGTTGGCTTCTCGTATGGGACGCATTCTTCTGCCCCCTAGGGGACGAGGGGGGAGTGATGTGCGGTGTGGTGTTGGGGGACCGACTAGGGTTCCCAACTAAGTTTTCTCCAAGAAAGGAGGAACCAACCACTGTGGCAACGTTCCGTCTTTGACGCCTAAACGACGAAAGACCTAGAACCCCTCCCGATAATGGAGGGAGGGCCAAAGGATGCCTAGAGCGATGAAGTTCCATTGGAACAGTTTGAGGGTCGTCTAGGTTAGGTTTTGGAAAAAAATTTTGAGGGGATCGAATCTATGATCACGAAAATTTTATGGCCACATACATAAGACAAAGCAAAAATGAAATGATTTTTCCTTTAACTTAATCTATGTGAGAAATCAAACGAAAAATGGTTTTGTTTGTTTGCGCGTGATACTAAAAAAATCCTAGAAGACCTAATAACATCATCACACACTCAAAAGTAACTGGGCCTTGAGAGGATTCCTTGCGAGTGCTGGCAAAACGTCCTGAAAGAACTGGCGACACCCCCAGTCAGCTGAAGAGAATCAACCAAGGTAAAGGTATAGGGTCTGGCGCTTTCCTGCACCGTCACCTATAGGGTGAAGGATGCCCTAGTTTTCGCCACTAAGAAACACCGTCCCACGTGAGCGTTCGAGTCTTGGGCTTCTTAGTGGTTAGCTAACAGTACCGCGTATCAGCTCGGTCAGGTAGCCCCAACTGATACACCATGCACTGCACCTAAGCCTAACCCCCTCTGAATCGGGTCTCTGTCGTGCTCGAGTTTTCTTTTCCATGGGCTGATAGGTGGATTTTAAAGCTCCCTAAAAATTAAACTTCTATGTTTTAAATGTGAAGCGTGATCAAGGCAGCTTATTGGATTCCTACCCCCTTGATAATAACTTAATCTATAATTTCTCGTGTGGCCACTGTGGGGAGAGTTTAGTGAGTTGGTTTAAGTTATTTTTAGGTGGCTTTCTTTTCTTAGTGGGTGAATGTGTGTGAGCATGTGGTGAAAAATCTCATAATTTGAACATATGGATATCGGTGATCCTTTACAAAATTCCCCTAGTTAAACTATGTGATGTTGTTCCTTGCTCAAATAAAAATCATTTGCAGATAATGGGCCGCTTCCAAAACCTCCTAATTAGTCTATGTGAGTGACTAAATGGAGATGGAAAATAAAAAATGTAGAGTGTTCATATCCTTGTCTAGGGTCACCCAATGGCACAAAGACAGTAGAGATTACTTGCTCTAACTTGTGATTCAATCCTAGTCCCGCAATTTCCTAAATGCAAAAATTGAAATTTAAACTAAGCAATTTCTACACTAGCTTATCCATGTGTGGTCATGAGCCACTTACTTGGACTATTTAAACTAAGTTTTCATACTAGAATTTGCAAAAAACATAAATTTTTCGGAAAGCAATGGTTAATTGGCCCTCTACTTAAACTATGTGAACACTTTTTGCCAAAAACCAACTTAAATGAAAACTAACTAAATGGCTACAAAAAGTAGCAAAAACTAGTTCTTAGAAGCTGTGGGATATCAACACAGGTTTTCGCAGATGCATTAGGGGATTCCCAACACACTTACAAGCATAAAAAATGTAGAAGATAGGGAGAAAAAATATCTTTGCAAATTACACGCAAAAACCTCTGACAGGTGCGCTTTCCTGTGCACAGGTCACTCCTGAATGCGCGCCCTACGCATCTGTGTGAAAAAAATATCCAAAAAATTCCTGCAAGTAAGAAAAAAATTAGGAGCTTCCTTCTTCAGTATGTCACCTCAATGATTCTAGGGACTACAAGATGGGTCAGAGGACTGTCAGCTCCACTCCAACATAAATTAATGGTCTCCTGCAAAAGATGGCACAACCACATAAACTTGAAACATGTGAGTGGAGTCGCCAATATTGTTGTGGTGGATTCAACACATGGGTGTACGAAATCACACTAGTTTAGAGAGTGTGGTCTACCCTCTAAACTATAGGTAACAGGTAGTATCTCGGGGAGCTCAGAAGTATAAAAATTAAATGAAGTAATACACTAAAGTATGCTCTGTTAAAAAATCAAAACTAAAAACACAAAATAAGCTATATCAAGAGTTCCAAACAGTAACAAGGTAAACAATGGCTCTATGGACTCTTCTTATTGAATGCTTGGAATGAAAACAAATCTTACCCACTTGCCAAAGGGCCCCTAGGCAATGGCTCTAGGTCCTGATGCAAGGATGTTTGTCCTTCAAGTTCTGCCTTCTGACGCAGTCTAACTCTCTCTCTCTGCTATAGTGGACTAAGATGTTGGGTGCCCAACCATCGAGTCCTCTTCTACTTTAGCTCGTTTGGTCACACATGATGCTGGTGTTTCTTGGGCAACTTTGGCCAGCATAACTTTGTGATCACCATTCGTTCATCTCTTGGTGGGTTTATATAGGTGAGCTTCAAATCCTCCTTCCCTCCCTTGGTACATGATGGATGGTGACCCAAGGGAGGGGTATGATTCCATTGTGTGCTCAAATATGCTTTTGTGTGCTCACAAAATGCCTAAGGATGTGTTGGTTCTGTCCTTAGGCAACTTTCACATAAGGAGAAATTTTCCTTTGCTTTCTTGTGGTCCCAGAAAGTGACTTTTTTCCACTTCCAGGAATGTGCGCTTATCAGGCTCTAGTGTGCGCAGAAAGTGCTCTTTTCGAAGGAAAAAGCGCACATTTGAGCATTGATGACTAGTTCAAATTTGATTTTCTCAAAACCTTAGAGATTTTAAATACTTATTGACTCCATAATGTATCGTTGTCCTGTAAATCCTTAGGCTCGACATTAATTGATGTCATCTTTTGATGTACGATTTTCCAGTGTTAATAGGTAGTATGTTTTGTTTTCAACGAATTTGTTGTGGTATAGATGTGGTTTAATACTAAGGGAAGTGTTCCCCAAGGGAGAGGATTATGTAACAAACCCAAGATAAAATTTAATAAAGGAAAAAATAAGACCATAGTTAAGGGATACTTATTCCAAGCTAAATATTAGGGAATATATCATAGTGGGCATCACTTTATGTGTTTATGGCTAAGGGGAAATTGGAAAAGGAAATGGCTAAGGATTTGAAAAGGAAAAAAGTATTTTTGGTACATTTATTTATAAAAATAAAGGAAATTAGGAGAAAAATAAGGTGAAAGGTCACAAGTTGCATATGAGGAGGAAAATGAAGGAAAATAATGGAAAATTGAAGAAATTAGAGTCATCGCCAATAAAAATACCACAAAGCATCAGTTTGTCTCCTTTGGTCAGTTCATTTTCAAAATTAGTCTCAAAGAGGAGAAGATCACCAAGAGGAGAACGAGATCAAACAAACGAAGGAAGGAAAATCAATAAAAGGAAGGACAAGGAAAGTAAAATAAAGGAAAGTAAATATCAAGCAAGGAAAGGTTGGAACAAACAAGCTTCAACAAGAATACTTGCAGGTAATCAATTGCATGTATGATGTCCTAGTTGGTTTTGACATACATGATATGTGCATGTTGTTATTTGGTTCTTTTAATGTTGGTGGCATGGTTTTTTCAGGTTTGGATAGTCGTTTTTAGCCTTGCCTTCCCATTTACTGATATCGATGGTGTGATGGGATTGCTCTCGGTTTTGAGCTTTAGAATTGCTAGAAGGTTTCGGAATCCAAGGCGAAGGTGGTCTTAGGAAAATTATAAAAGGCCTAGAAATAACTTAGACGATAATGGAGGGATACACGATAAATCCTGAGGGTGGATATAGGAAAATTACTCAAGGATAGTGAGGGAATCTAGAGGTATTCTAAGAATGGTTTTCTTTTGTGATCTCAAGGCCTTTTTAGGTGAGATCATGATATGATGAGGGTAGAGGTGCTTTAACCTATCGATTCCCTTGGTTGTTTTGGATTGGTTTATCCCCTCAGATACCACATTCATGCTTGAAAATTGCATGGGATTTACTGGCTGAAAGAAAGATTTGGTTCAACCATGTCTATAGTCAGGTGGTACATGGAAGTCTCAAACCTGGTTGGTTCATGCCTATGTTTAATGAAGGCTAAGCTATATTGCTTTTGATTGGTAAATGTATTTATTAATATGTGGCTTTAATGACTGTTATCATATGGTTATTTAGATGTCTATATGTTGGTTATAAGTATGGATATCTCACTAGTTTTAGTCATGGTTTTTTTCTTGTTTTTTTTTGCAATTGAAACAATAATGGATGCAAGACCTAATTGATGTTAAGACAGCTAATGGGAGAGCATGATGATCCTTATTGTTAATTTTCATATGAGTTTTCATTCCCTTATTCTCAGAATCGCATTCATGATCTGTAGGTTTCCTATCTACCAAGTGCTTGATGGAATGTTAGTCCTAGTTGGGGATGCTCGGGTCTATTCCTAGTTTCAATTCTTGGTTTATAATCATCACAATCATGTATTATATGAGTTCTGAAATTTATATGGATTTATGAGCAGATACTTAGCCACAACTCTGAAAAATAGCCTTAAATTTCGTATTTGTTGGCACAACACTAAGCATAAAACTCCATAGTCGCATGGAGGTAGGACTATGGGAGCGACTGGGGCTTTCCAGTCACATGGAGGGCTTGGAAAGGGAATGACTAGGGCTCTTGCTCAAGGAAGAGTTAAGTCGACTCAGGGGATGGAAACCTGGATGGGTTGGGTTACTCCTTGAGGGGTCTGAGGAGCCTTAGGGAAGTCAATAAGGTATGTTTTATTGACTCCATTTCCTTAAGGTCACCTAGGAGGTCGAGTCCTGCCATAAAAACCCCTCATCTCATGTTAAAGTGGGTAGATGTGAGGGGATAGTTTCATTACAGGGGATTTCATAATTTCTGAAAGAATATTGGGGATTATTTTCCCTAAGGAAATATACGATATTCCAGGCATTTCACCTTGAATGGAAATTAATATGTTGAGGCTTACTTTTTTGTGAGTTTTTTTAAATTTTACTTAAAATAATAGATCTCTTTGGTCATAGGAACAATGTGCAAGGGAAAAAATCATGGTTGTTAATTCCAAAAGTATAACAGAGTGTCCTTTCGAATCAAACAAGCACAAAGTTGTTATACCAGAGAGATTGTATAACTCTGATCTTTAAACCAAAAAAATCCATAAATGACGATGTTCTTTTTGAAATTGAATTTCTTGATGTGTACTAGAAACTCTTCTTAAGGTAAATCATAATTATTTTAGAATAGTTTCATACACAACCAAACTACATTTTGATTCACAATGACTAAAACCAACATTTATAAAAAAAAAACATTATTTCTTAGATTTTGAAGCTCAGATGTCAAATATAATTACATGCTTCCCAATATTAACGTACATGGTTTTTGAATATTAATATAGGTATGGTTTCTACTGCTATTTCCAAATTCTGAATTTTCTAATTTTTTTTTTGCACAATATTTTTGTGCATTTTGTAGTGAATATTATGTTTCCATGAATGAGGAACACCACACATAATCAAAATATTTAAAATCTTTCATTATATTGAAGTACCAAGCCATATGTATCGAGAATTGCTTATCGTATCTCAATAATTCTTGTGGACAACATAAATGACATAAGGATCTATGCCACAAATTTTATTCTTCAAATTAAGAGTGGAAAATAAAACAATGGGAACTGTTATCACTGGGCTAGAACAAGTTGCATTGTGTCAACCTCCATCCAATTTCAAACCAAGTTTTAACTGGAAGTTATCCCTTCCAGTCAGAGAGGGCTCTCTCAATGAAAACATTAAAATTTTCTAAATAAAATTCAATATTGTAGATGGCTATCTCTATTTATACTTCATGTTATTTTGTAGATGAAATAGAGTGTGATGGTTGCCACCATTGGGCATGTAGTTGGTTAATAAAAAATTCAATTAAAACAACATTGATTTATGGAATTTGAGGCAATTTTGGTTTTAAACTAGTGTGACATAAACATTTACATTAAAACACATCAAATGAATGAAGTTGAAGCATTTTACATGAATTCGAAGTAATCAATATGCTATGAAACTAATAACAACATATAAAACATGAATATATAACATATCAGCCAAAACATAATTTTAGGTGAAAAACAGAGTTTGCTGAAAAATTATATTAACTCGAGAAAAATATTTATAAAAATTGATCTTCTCACATCATCCATCAATCCCTTCAAAGTAAAAAAGCTATACCTTTATAGAGAGATATCTCCATTACAAAATCTGCCACCTAGGCTAGATTCGATGCATAACTAAGAGACCTAATTCCAATTGAGTTACAAAACATTGAGCCTTTATAGGGATATTTTTTGTTTTAACATAATTTTAATACAAATAAGAGTCTCCTATCATCTATGACCTCAACAAATTCTGTTGGTGAACCTCATCGAATTAAACCACCTTTTGAATGTGCTGGAGTGTTGTGCTTTTACCACATGGATACTGACATGGTTGACTTGCTTACATGTCTTCTTGAAAGTAGGAATCCATTGGCTGGTTATGTAGACACTCATATGACCTATAGCCCATCTAATGCCTTGCTATCACATGCCCAATAAAAACTACTCAAAACTTTATAACACATAAAAAATAGAGTTGGACAGTTTCGTAGCAAAATTTTGTAGCAAATTTCAAAAAACACCTTTTTGCTATCTATTTGACATTTCTGAAAGTTATGAGTCTTCATTGATGTTTTTTAGCTAAAAACATGCCATTAAGACTCCCTTAGCTGAGGTTTTAACTTGATTTTTCCTCCATGAAAATATATAACAATTTTGTAGCAAATATTCACCCTAACTATGGGGAGTTTCTAGGAAACTATAATTTTTCTGATTTTTTGATTTTTCATGCTTTCCTATGCCTCCTTATCACAACCAATAGATTCCCAAACCTGTATACTACTAAAATTATTGGTTAAACATAGCATAGGAAAAAATTAATGATTTTACCATATTCAAGGAGTGGCATCTACTTCAGCAATAATCTTGAGATTTCTCTTTGTAAGTTCCACTTTGATCATTTTAGTTTGAGTTTCTAATTCTTTGACTTGTCCCTGCAACTTTTTCCTATCTGCTTGTAACCGATTGGTCCTTCTGCACATGTGTTACATCATTCTATGCAAAGGTAGAGTCCTCTTCACCATTTTTATAGATTCTTCTCCAAACATTTCATAGATATCTAGCTTCTTTGATATTTCTTCTTATAACTCCTTAAACAATAGTTTAGATTCTATCACCTCCTTCCTAGCTTCTCTTAATTTTTCTTGAAAAATCTATTTTTCACTTTTTTCTTGCACATGCTCTTTGCCTTGTGCTTTCTTTTTTGGCTCTATTTTTTCTGAAGGCACCTCAAACATATTTTTATTTGGCTTCATTGATATTGTAACTTGTTTCCTAGTTTTGAAAACAAAACCTGAATTCTCTTCAGTAAAATCCAATTTCTAGGCCCTCTTGCTCTCCTTTTGATTTTCTACCTTTGTCACTTGAACGGGCAGCAATTTTGGACTTTCTTCAATCTCAATGTCCTCTAAGATATCAGATAGCTTGACCCTCACTTTTCTTTGTTTTATTTTAATCCTCCTCTTAGTCATTGTGGGAGTCCTTACTACAGGTTCTGCTACAAGCTCTGCTTCTCGTTGCTTCTCTTCCCTAAGGGTTACTATCTAAGACGTTGGAGTTTTCCTAGGGGTGGCAATATCTAACTCATAGCCACTTAAAAATAGGATGGTTATGCAATCTCTGTTCAACCTATTTGACTCTTATACAACTATCAATTTAATAATACCATGATGGAAACAAGGGGTATTACTAGCATCAGGCTTGGTGTGGACCTTGTCAGCCATCTTTCCAAAAATTCTATACAGATAAAAATGAATGTCTATAGGTTTTTTATCTATGAAATGTAGTAGAAATTTGGAATGGTACTAGTAGATCATGTTGAACCTGCCTTCACGTGTGAAGTATTTCTGGATGACCATTAGGAGTTTAGAAAAATGTTCTTTGAGGAAAGTTCTGGAAATGCCAACAGTCATATCAATCCCTTTGTTCTATTCCTTGAGAAACTCATCAAAATTCAGAAGCTACAACTTTTGTACTGTAAACCACATTTCTCCATACCTATGGATTTTTGTAGCATGGAAAATGGTGTCACGGGACATTGCAAATTTGAACATGCCCACCTTAGATTTTGTCCTTGTGAAATTAATGGAAATTTCTTTGGCAATTTTCCCATGGTAACGCTGCAACTTTTCACAAAAATGAAGGCATACCATGCTGAAAAATTCTTGAATGAAGCCAAGATCCTCCTCCAATAGCTTCATATCCATGAGTTCATAACTCACAACTGAGCCTCCTTTATAATGTTTTTTTTGTGCCATGGTAGCAACGCGTTGAGAGCAGCTTATTGCGACCTAAAAATTATCCTAAAGACAACAAGACCTGATATTGACACCAATATACCTTCCCAATGACATCAAAATCAATTCAAATGAAAATGATATAGAGCTAAAGATAAAGGAAAATGAGGTAAGAATGAACCAATACATTGAGAGAGCTTTGGGGATAATGGATAAAGGAAAAAAGCATGTATTCATGACCCACTCTGAGTCTTACCACAACCCTTTAAAAAAACATTGTACCATGACCACAACATCATAATTTTGTAGAGGGATAAGTGTTCGAAGAGACAAATTTTCTATGGAAGTGTCAGGAACTTCCATAGCAAACCCTTGGATTTCTTAACTGGAGTTGCTACGGATTTCAGTAAAACTGTCTAAATACCAATCATGACCAAATAAGCCCAATACCCATGGAAGATTGGATTTTCACCTTTATGGTTAACCCCACTTAAACTAAACATGACCCTACAAACCGACTATATGACCCAAATGACATTTTTTTTTAGTACATGAATTTTATTTTGAGAAAATTGAAAACCCTAACTATTTTAACCAATTGACTGAAAGACTAATTCTAAGTGTTATCTTGGATAACATGAACCATAATGCCTGGATATCAATTTAATTGATTAAGTGTCTCATTTCTTATTTTTTAAAGATGATAAAACATTTTTGGATTTTAGGAGAGCTATCTCAACTAATATTTCAATCCCTTTGCGAAGGAATACTATATATAAATGACATATTCATCCAACGAAATTTTCAAAAATATATTACCGTAATATTTAAAAAAAAAATACCCATCCCAGTTGTCCTGATCACAAAGCTTTTCACAAGTACTTTCACAACATTCATTGATATAACAATTCTATCTGTAATCCTATTTTTTCATATCTTCACAACATATTAAAAATAAAATATGTTTTTCCCAAGTTCCATTGCTATCTTTAGCTGGTAAACATCTCATAATTTCCATGTTCACAATTTTTTTCATGCCATTTTTAAAAACCCCAAGGAAATTGAACTCCTCTACTATGTACCTTGTGCCTGCATGGATTTTCATTGTTCTAGGACATTTATGTTAATCTAAATTTATTCTTAAATTTAACCTCATACTACATTATTTAGAATATATATAGAAACCCAAATTTCAATTGCATTTCATCGTCCATATATTTCTCTTTATTATTTCCTTCGACATTTCCCACTCCTATTATCTGTATTTTCCTTTCCACCTCTCAGTGCAATTTCTACTTTAATTTTAGCCTTTTGTAAACCATTTCTCCACAAGTTAACAAAAATATCGCCTTTTTAACCAAAAATATTTGGCTCATAAATATAAACATTTCCAAAAAAATTCAACCATTTTCAACCATACATAACCTTCGTGTTATGTCGTGGGTGGAATAATGTGGATATGGTGATTTTATCATGGATTTTTTCACAAGGAATTTGAAAACATGTTTAAAACTTGGTAATTTATTAAAACTATTGGTTTCATTATGGATAGTTTAATTATTTCTAGATGACGATATCAAATAAACATAAAATAATCATACTTACATAATATCAATTCCAATTCATTACTAAAAATCCAATTCCCACTTATTACCAAAATAGCACATTTAAATAAAATGAATTTGAATCATAACTCAAATGAAGCATGAGAAACACAACCATAAAATGAATGTAAATCCTAACAAAGATAAGGCATTCAGAAACACAATAAGAAATAATTTCTTATTTCATAGGAAGGCTAATATATGATATACATAGCCTTATTCTAATGACATTGAAATTTGAGAATGTAAAGAATTTTGCATAACAATATGGATTTGTTTGATTTTTAGAAGATATGTTCCATGTCATAATATCGACATGTTTTCGATCTTTGATATTTTAATTCAAATCTATATTGCGAAAATGGAGTTGTTCAATTTACAGAAGATATGTTAGATGGCTAGAAGGGAGTCATCGTTGCACTTTTTATGGGCAAAATGGTTCCTTTTATGGATTTCTAATTGAAACGAAAGGGCAGGACGAAGTGAGCATTTATAGGAAATTGCTATGAATTGGGGTCTGTGGTTTAAAATGACCGTGGTGAATATTAGTAATTTAGGAGCCAGGAGTGTTGTCCAGGTAAATCCCCTCTGCGGATAGAGGTGATCCCTCAAGCCCTAGGGTGGGTCTAGCAACTACGGGAACATACTAACATCTATCTTCCTAGATTGTAAATGAAATTTAGAGCAAGGAAGATGACCTACCTTGTCCTGATGCTATGTTGTCATCTTCTGTCGAAGCTTCTTGATCTGTCGCTCTTCTCAATCTTGATACACGCTGCTACAAACGTTCGACTACCTGTACATATAGTCAAGAAAACATGACAAGTGTAAAACCATGACAAACATAAAACAATTAAAGCCTATCTAACTGGTCAAGGGATGTTAGAAATCTCATTATAGATGTAAACAAGAGTGGAAGATAAACATCAGATTCATTGTATTATGATAGATACAAGGGGAGTTTACAACCAAGGCTTGATGTTGAGGCTCTCCTTTAGCAGGTCCATATCCAAGCACGTTTGCAACACCCTCACACAAAAAGGTCCAAGATCTCACTATGTTCCCAATCACACAAAAACAATCACACTCTACACTATTCTCCCGAAGCTATAATTGCTTCTCTTCTCTATACTAAATTTTTTAGCTATCTCTTCAACTAGCATATCAATGGAACATGGCTATATTTATAGAGGAGAGGAGGAGGTTGGGATCCCTACAATAGTGGAAGGGAGGTCCTATCCTTTAAGAGAGTTCCAAGGGAGGTGGAAACTACTAATAAAGGAGGGAGTTCGTGGTTGTTTCAGTTCAACCACTCCCAATGACTCATCCTCGAGGTGGTTGGGATAGAACCTCCGCCTCTATTTAAAAATAAAAATCCGTAAAAATCTTGGTGCGGGCGCTTAACTGGGACAGAGTGCTAACTGGCATGGGCTTAGTGTTAATTTTCCAGCTTAGCGCGGGACTGTAATTGGCTACTCGTGCTAAGGAAAAAACAGGTGTTTTTAGTGGTCTTCTTAGGAAATGGTCAACAAAAGGAATGTTGTCCGCATGGAAAGGGATGTGATGATGGTATTTGTAAGGCATGAAATTGCTTATTGATCACATAAATGACCCTCCAATGGGCGAGATGGGGATTGCAGGGACAGTGACAAAATTCCATGTAACAGATGCCCCGTAAAGTATGAAGTCTGAACATGAGTGAGGGGTGAAATGCTTTACAAGTACATGTAAGGAACCAGACGCTGTTGTCAGGAGACCTGAGAATCAAGCATAGATACATATACATAACTGAAATATCTGTTGAAAATACATGAATCCATGGTATAGACACAGCTATCCATCAAGAAGAGGATCATGTGCATAGATCCTTGGAATGGACATAGCCATCCGAATGAAGGGATAATGTAAAATATATCCACGGTATGGGCATAACCATCCATATAGAGACGATCAAAACAGGAGAACCCATGGTATGGTTGCAGCCATCCATCTAAAGGATCATGTATATAATCATGGATGACTCATCACTCCTCGCAACCTGGAATTTTGTGATCGAAGTCCAAGGTCTTACTCTCCAAAACCACCCCATAAAAGTACAAATTCCAACATGTGAATAGATGTGTTGAAGTCGAACATGCTAGAAAATCACTTGATTACCGGCCAATGATGTGAACCGTTAACAAGTGCGAGAGAAACCACCCATAATGTCAATGGCACTCAAGTTACTACTAGTACAATCCACAAAATGTGAACAGTGAGCTAAATTTGAACACCCATGAAATCACCCGATCAAAGGCCGATGATGTGAACCTATTGTCGAATGCGAAGAACTTGCCATTAGGGCATGCAAGCTCTAAGGTACCAGAAAGGAGTATCTAGATCAACTTCCCAGATAATGAGCTGAAGTCAACAAGAAGTGATCCGTTGAAGGAGGGTCATAATGAATCCCACATCATCGACACGAAACATAGAAGGTAATATGAGTGTGAATAAAGACTGAAACAGAGGATCAGTAATGTAAAAAATGCAGAAGGATTTTCTCTTGAACATATTGGCGACACGACTATGGAATTTGGCAGCGTTTGACTCAAATAGGATCAAAGGTCATGTTGAAAATATTTTTAATCGAATGAGATGAAAACGGATTTCCCAAACCCATGGAGGCAAAGTGACAGAGTGAAGATATCCCAACCTGACACAAACTATAGACAAGAGTCATGTTCAAGAGTGACATACTGCAGACACAACTGACGAATAACTTCCATTCCCCCCCACCATTTCCGGTGAGTACCTCTTTATTTTTACACAAGCTTGAAGAGGATACCATATGCTTGTCATATAAGTTTTTCCTTCAGACAAATCCAACCTACTACATTATATGAGCCCTAGGAAGGAGGAACTCGGTTAACTTCATGGTGACAATTTCCGATGTCATCAGGGTTTAATGAGTCTGACAAAGGAATAACTCGGCGCCTTTTCATGTTTACAGAGTTTGAAAAGAGGAGGAAAAGAAAACTCCAGCAAGTCCCTTTTCATAAATAGTCCCTCAGATCCGAAAAGGTAGAAAACAATATCTGAAATAACCTCTTAGTCGTTATAGGCTAAGGTATTCCTTTTTCGTAAATAATCTATCCTAGCCCGAAAAAGGGTTAAACGCATATTGGGTGGATATCGTTTCACAGCCATTTAACGAGTTCAAAACGAAAAGAATCTCGGCAATATTTTCAATTTTATAGAGTCAGAAAAGAGCTGAAATATGACTCCTCCTAGAGGAACGAGTGGTATTAATGGTAGCTACTAGTTCCGGTAATGGTGGAACTGCTTAGAACAAGTAAAGGTCAAGAGGCTGGCTAACAAGACAACTCATCACAGTGGTTCCTCAGGAATGGGTGAAAAAACCAAGTGAAGTCATATGATCAGCCAAGTAGATAGTGACGATGGAGTGAGAAAACCAAGGCTCATCTGGAAAAAACAGGTTGATAAAATAGCAATCACAAGAGGTAAAATGGGAATGGTTTCATTTTTTCACAAGCTTGAAATCAGGAAACTCTGCTTGAAGTTGGTTTCATTTTTACACAAGCTTGAAACAAAGATAAACTATGCTTGAAAAAGTAAGCATGCCCCCAGCATGGTGACTCAATTCGAGGTACATGCCCCCAAGCTTCAGTTCATATGAAAGGCAGATGGAGTGAAGGTTCAAATTACGAGATTAAGAGAAAGACTCGACTGTGATTTTACGAGATTTGATCAAAGACTCGAATTGAACAGGAAAGTGTTTTCATTGTTTTAATGAGGTTGACACATTAAAAGAACTATCCTCATGAAGTAATTCATTTTTTAACGAGGTTCACATAGAATACGAACCATCCTCATGACACCTTGTTTCATTTTTTAAGGAGCTTGACACAAGAAAATGAACTATGCTTCGACGACCTTGTTTGATTTTTTAAAGAGCTTGACACAAGAAAATGAACTATGCTCTGTGGACCTTTCATCATGATGAATAAGCAGTCGTAGAATCCAAGAGGTTCGCATCTGATGGGAGAACAACATCTTGAAAATCAAGACCCAATGCCGCCAGCACATGATGCAGAATGGAAATATCACTGAATGCGGGCACGGGACAAGTAGTCACATAATTAACCTGTGGTGGGGCAGATAAAACTAGCAGATAAAGACCCGGAAGGGACGATGGTGGACTAGATGTCACGTCAGGACCAAAGAATGAAAGCTGATCAATGGTCACAATCCGACCTTTGTGTGGAAAATAGATCACACGACAGAGGGAAGAGACAAGCGCTCCCATGACATAAGTATATTCACACCCCAGGAGTAAATTAAAATCCAAGGGGCCTGGAACAACCATCAAGTCTATATAGATATTTTTTCCTTCCAAAGTAACATGCAACTTCAGAAGGATCCCTAACGGTTGACTGGTTCCTCTGTTAAAAGCCAACAGATTCTGCATAACGGGCACAAGCAATGGAGAACCAAAAGCTTTCCAAGTAGTGGAATACAGAATAATAATAGACACGCCTTCATCTATAATGGTGCTGGGTACGACCACATCAAAGTTCTGTACCGTGATCTCAAAAGGCACATAATAGGGAAGGCGGTATCCTGGAAATCAACTCCAATTGAAGGAAGCGACCAAACTACTTGAAGGGGGTACCATCAAACTGAGATGGTCTTACCCTGGTGTTACTGGAGCAAGAGGATCATCCTCTTGAGTCACAGGGATGGGAGAATCTGTCTCCAAGTCCAAGGAATCGGAAGGAACAAGAAGAACGCGAGGGGGAGGAGATCCAATGTCGACAAAAAAAACCTGATGAACCATAGGCGGTATCAGATCGATCGATTCCACAACCAATGGTTGGTTAGGAATGGATTCGTGAATTTGAATTTCCGAGGGAACGAGATCGACCAAAGATGACTATTGACTGATCATTGAATCAACTAGCAGAGGACTCAAAGAAAGTTTCTAGTAACCAACTGGAAGGCAGGGTGCAAAAGCAATAGGGTTGTCCAACACTCTCATGGCTTCATCCATGTATGGACAAATGTGAATGGGATGATGCCCTTTACACAAATTACAGGGATTCATGATCTTACGAGTCTTATTAGCACTAGTCGAAGATGTGCTACCAATATGACTTCCGGAAGCCAAAGGCAATGGCGGACGACCGTCGGACCATATTTCAAGTACCTTAGGAATGCCATGGAAGTCTCAAAGAAGGTGGTCACCTTTGCACAAAATGAAAGGGAATTTTAGTTTCCATGTAAGTTTTTATGGTTTATTAATGGACAGTTTCTTAGGCTCAATAGCCGCAGGGCTGGCCTCTCTCTTAGCCGACTTCTTCTTCTTCTTAGCCACCTGGTTACTAGAATCCATACTTTCGCCAGGCGAAGTAGAAGAGGAGGAAGAAGAAATAGGTGAAGAAGGGGAGAGGTCCACCTCAAAAGCAACATGATGCTTTTATAGTGGAGGAGATGGTTGTATAGAGGGCGGAATACTCGAGACCACAGAGGTTGAGAACAACCAAATAGGCTACCCAATATTTAACCCAGGCAGGGACAATGTTGCCATATAAGGAGCACCAAGATTCCCAAAATTAGGAAAAGGACCAAGAGTCCCTTTGGAGGGGGTTCCTTGGTTAGTAAACTATGGAAAAGCTGCCATTGGAAACAACCCTAAACAAAACACTAAGGAAGATAACTTTAACTAGGAATATTTCGTGGGAAGTTAATATTTTAAGATGCTGAAACGAAACTCTGTCGTTTCATATTTTAAGAGTCGAGAAATAGGCAAAAGGTGACTCTATCACTTTCAGGTTGAAACAAGCATGAAAGGACAAGCGCTCGATGATATTTTCACTTTTAGAGAGTTACGAAAAGACCAAAATTACTAATCAGGTAATCCAAGCAAGAGGGTGTACCAAGTTTCCGTGAAATGCCATATACACCTTGGTGATCAAATGAAAGAGAAATGACCAAGGACATTCTGTACATGCAGGTAATCTCCCCAAATGTTGTGTTCGGTGTATCACGGTTACAGGGCGGCAGACTTGTCTTCCTACAGATGAAGGATTGCAACCTATATTGGTCTCCCTTTATATACTCGACGGTATGGAGAGCACAAGTCCGTACTAGCATTGTCTAATGCCAGATGGAAAACAAAAACTAATAGGTTTTAAGATGCTAGAACACGTCTCTAGCCTAGACCACTAAAAATGTTTCGTTAGGTTTCAATGCTTCCTTAGGTTAATTAAATAATTTTTAAAGTTGACCTTGGATTACATCTCAGTTTTAAGGCCCTATCGAATTTCATTTGACAATCTCCTATATGTAGCTATATGAGAAAATAAATATTTCAATTCGATGAATGTTATCTAGTTAAGGGAAGATTCTAAAACCCTGATGCAACAAACAAAAAAGGAAACTTTTCCAAACTAGATGACTTTCACTATCCAAAAGTAATCTAAAACATTAAATGATGCGAATTATGCAATGTGATCTATGCAAAATTCTTTTTTTTGAAAACTATGCGATTGTAATCTATGCACAATTTCCTTTTTCTTTTGAAAGAATAAGACTACACTTAATGAATTTTTCGATGAATGAGAATCTACTTAATGCATGCTTTTAATGAAATAGAATGCACTCAATGCAATTTTTAGCTTTCAATCATTAAACAATGTAATCTAAGTTCAATGATAGGTCTCAATAATGACTTTTCAATGCAATGTGATCTAATGCACTTTAACGAAAAGAAAACTCTGAGACGAAAACTAAATGAACGCAAATTTCTTAAATGAAAGGATGAATGAAAAAGGGATGCAAACCAACACTAAGAATGCAATCATTGTTTTAAACACTTTGTAACGAAATTCCTCAAAAGGCTACAAGGCATATGAGGTCAAGCACAAAAAGGATTTCCAAAGAGTGAACTCAAAACAAGGCATTCATTCCCTTTTACATCAAGCAGTCATAGAAAGAAGACTTTTGATTTGAACAATAAGCAATGTAATCTATGCTCACAAGTGAAAAAATAGAGGGGATAACGAGTAAATCATAGAGAGAAAAGGACTGGAAGGGAAAGACACACTGGTGAAGGATTTAGGGAAAAAACCTTAGTTTTTCACACACCCTAAAATTAGCACGACTTTTTTGGGTGAAACTAGCACCAACTGGCGCGACTTGCTCACTGAAAACTAGCACCAATGGCCAATTGGTGCGGGTTGCTAACTAACAACTTGCGCCAAGTGGCGCAACTATCAGAAAAATAAAAGCGCCAATGCCTGAACAGGGAAAAATAAAAAATTTCTCCCAACCAAGACCAGACTCACCACTTCAAGCAAAAACTAAAAGATCGTAATTGATGAAAAGCATAGGAACAAATAGGGAAATGTTCGTTTGACTAAATCCATTGAATGACTAAGACCTCAAAGAGTGATAAACTGGAAGGAAACTCCCCAGCAGAGTCGCCAATTTGTTGTCCAGGTAAATCCCCTCTGTGGATAGAGGTGATCCCTCTAGCCCTATGGTGGGTCTAGGAACTACGAGAACATACTAACATCTATCTTCCTAGATGGTAAATGAAGTTCAGATCAAGGAAGATGACCTACCTTGTCTTGATGTTATGTTGTCGTCTTCCATCGAAGCTTCTTGATCTGTCACTCTTCTAAAGCTTGATACACACGGCTACCAACGCTGTATTACCTGCACATACAGTGAAGATAACATTACAAGCATAAAACCATGACAAACATAAAACAATTGCAACCTATCTAACTGATCAAGGGATGCTAGAAATATCATTATAGATGTAAACAAGAGTGGAAGATAAACATCAAACGCATTGTATTATGATAAAGACAAGGGGAGTTTACAACGAAGCCTTGATGTTGAGGCTCTCCTTCAGAAGGTCCATATCCAAGTACATTTGCAACACCCTCACACAAAAAGGTCCAAGATCTCACTATGTTCCCAATCACAAAAAAACAATCACACTCTGCACTATTATCCTGAAGCTATAATTCCTTCTCTTCTCTATACTAAATTTTTCAGATATCTGTTCAACTAGCACATCAATGGAAGTTGGCTATATTGATAGAGGAGAGGAGGAGGTTGGGATCCCTACAATAGTGGAAGGGAGGTCCTATCCTTTAGGAGAGTTCCAAGGGAGGTGGAAACAACTAACTAAAGGAGGGAGTCCGTGGTTGTTTCAGTTCAACCACTCCCAATGACTCATCCTCGAGGTGGTTGGGATAGAACCTCCACCTCTATTTTTTTTTTAAATTCCATAAAAGGCTTGGCTCGGGCACTTAACTGGGACAGAGCGCCAACTGGCGTGGGCTCAGTGTTAATTTTCCAGCTCGACGTGGGAGTGTAATTGGCTACTCATGCCAAGGTAGAAACATGTGTTTTTAGTGGTCTGCTTAGGAAATGGTCAAGAGAAGGAATGTTTTCGTCATGGAAAGGGATGAAATGATGGTATCGGCAAGGAATGACATTGCTTATTGATTACAGAAATGACCCTCCAATGGGAAAGATGGGGATTGCAGGGACAATGACAAAATGGTGTGTAACAAAGAGTGTGTTTATTCATTTTCATAGCCAAACACTTATGTGAATAGAGGACGCACGTACATGGGAATTTACGGTGTGTGGAGGGAGAACTCATAATAAACAAATTATTAAATAAAATTATAATCATAACATCCCAATTAATATAAAATATCATTTCTCCATGTACATTTTAGACGAAGAAAATTATCTCCTCATTAAATCTCAACAATTTTTTAAATAAAAAATAAATTTCTCAACCTCAATTCCAATATATACCACCCCTATCGGCATAATTAAAATAGAACTTAAGCTAGTATCTAGGCCAGTATTCCTATATTGGACACCTAATCCTTCTAGCATTAGTGTGGAAGCTCAAGCGACTTAGGGAGTCCAATAGATGCTGGAATATGGAACCCAAGTGTCACCCAAATGTATGATAAATATGTATCATTGTGAATAATATTGCATCCACTCTTATCTTTATCTTCTATCCATTATGTTTATGTGAGCGGGTTTAACATGGTATCAGAACAAGTTTTGTTTCTGACATTACTGCCTGTGTAACTCCCTCTTTTCCTCTTTGCCAACACCTGGCAGAATTGATCCTTCTCTATAAATATTTTTGTGTGTGAAAATCACTACTATTGCATTCTATTGTTTTTTGGTGTGTGAGGCCACCGTTTTTTAGATTCAAACTGCAGCACTGCGCTCACACTCCCGAAAATTTCAGGCTGCTGCGTAACATCACTGTTGTTGGGTAACTTCACACTGCTTGTCGGCCCTCCTTTAGCATTCATTGCTGCTATGTAACTTCACGGTGCTCATCGGCCCTCCTTCGGCCCTCCCTCGACATCCGTCTCAATGCTTCTCGGCCCTCCCCTCCACCCACCGTCAGCTCACTACTCCTCTCTCTGTCCTCCTTCATCCCCTTGTCAATCCCCCCTCCCTCCACTGTCTCTCCCACAACTCCTCCCTCAAACCTCCCTCCTCCCTCTGTCATCACCTCCCAGAGACACACCCTCCCCATATTCGACCTCCCCAGGTCCGACCTCCCCGATGTCCAACCTCCCCTAGGTCCGACCTACCCCAGATAACACCTCTGTAAATTTTTATTTTTCCTTTTTTTTTACAAAAAAATTAACACGAGAATTGAGTTTTTTCTTTGCAGCAGACTACATTTTCTTTTACAATACATATTTACAATGCATTCACTCATATCTATTGTGGGAGTAGCTCTCTCTAGAAAGGAGAACTATCCTGATTGGTCTCAGAAAATCAAGCACATTCTCATTTTTAATGAGTTGTGGAGAGGAATTTGTGAAGGAGAAGGAGACAATGCACCGACAAAGCCCACCTCAAACAAGGAGATGGCCATTTGGGAAAAAAATAATTGTGAGGCCTATGCCTTGATTGTAGATTCTTTAAATGAATATTTGAGTCACCATATTACACCATTTTGAAATGCCTATGAAGCCTTGAGTAAATTAAAATAACTCTATGACTCACAATCAAAACTTGAAATTGTTCAATTAATGATTAAGCTATTCAACCTTCAATTGAAAAATGATGACCCCATTTCTTTAGCATTAGAAGTAAGATCTATCATGCATGACATTAAAAATACTAGTATAGAAGTTGACATACCTCTCATAGCTTCTGTTGAGGCATTGTATCCCACTTACTCACACTACCTTGAGTCATTACAAGCAAGTGTAAACCTCAAGGAGATCAGCTTTGACTCCCTTGAGAAAACGTTTGTGGAAAGAGAGATGGCTTTTGGAAAGAAGATAACCCCTCTGTCTTCTAAAGAAGTTGTATGTTTCGCACAAAGAGGGTGAGAAGTCATTGGATGTCTTAAGAACCCCTGCACACAGTCAACTCTCCAATGTATCTCTCATAACTTAGCCATGTATTTGGGTTGATTACTTACCTACTACAACACTTTATTTTATCCACTAGTAACATGACATTGAAATTTTTATCGAACAATCCATGCATGTTGTTTGAGTGGATATAAATTTCAAACAATTATAAAGCTCAAGACTGCATAAACATTCTTTACTTGTGATATAGAAGTGGTTTGGACAACAACTTTCTTTTGTTCTTCATATCTAGATTTTACATTGCACTTATATTTTGTGTTGGTAGTGGCTATTCAATAAGTTTTATTGGGAGTGAAGGTACTTCATTTTGGTTAAATAATAGTCTTCATGGTTGATGGATTATCAGAATTACTAAACAATATTATATTTTCAATAATCGATGACACTAAAAATCAGCAAAACGACCCTTGTTGACATTCAAATATGTATGCAAAATGCACATGAAAAGATTCAGTTTTTACATCTCGAATCTCAACTTCAATGAGAATAATTATGACAATGGAGTCATCATTCTGAACCTATTTTTGCTCTTAACATTAAAACAAACTCCCATAAAAAACAAGTCAATAATTTTGAAGTTCATTCAAATCCATTGCCTAATGAAACAACAGAGTTACATATAGATGCATAAGTTTAGTTTTCACTTTCCAAGTCCATCATCAGACCTTAGGATGATCTTGTCCATAACAAGCACAAAATTGGTCTTGGATATGACAAGGATGTGTCCTTTCATATTCCATATTACTCAAATCGCATTGAGTTTCAGGGTGTTGGATTGTTTCATGGTGGTTCATCTTTTTTTGTTCAAGTTCCCGCCCCTTCACATTCACAGTCAAAATTTTTCAAATTCCAACATTGTGACGAGTTGGCCATATGAAATATCTTTTTTTTTAATATTAATACATGTGAGAACTCTCATAAAACATTTCATTCTTCACACAGATGCTTCATAAACAAGTCTCCTGTAAGAAAAAATATTCATCTTGGATGGATCACTTCTTGGAAATAAGCATCAACATCCAGGAATATGTTTCAACCATATGTCAGAACTTTTTATAGAGTATTGAACAATATTGCAGTTGAATTTTGCCATCATCTCACCTTGTATCTAACAACGGCGAAAATGATGGTCATATACAAGATTCAAAGACACATCAAGTGAGCCTGAGGCACAACATGCCATTCCACATAAAGAGTTGTAGCCAGAGACACAAAAGTTCAAGCGAGCCCAAGCCACAACCCGCCAAAACAGATTAAGAGTTGTTGCTAGAGACACAATAGTTCAAGCGAGCCTGAGCCACAACTTGCCATACTAGATTCCAATATTTAGCCAGAGAAAAAGGTTCCCATGAGCATGCATTTGGTTGGTGGTCAGCATTAAACCATCAATGTTAGGTTGATATTGTTCCCCTTCAAAGAATTGGTGGCACTTCCTCTAGCATAAGACTTCAACTTCTTGCCAGTTTTGGAGGATTTCTAGGAAATGCATCAAGCATTCCAGAGTTGTTGGTCATCCTTAAACTATCGTAGGTTGTAGAATTCCCTTCTTCCAGGTTGAAGGTCTCCCTCCTCAAAACATTAGGATCACTTCCTCTGGCAATATATGTCAGCTTCTTCCCAGATTTGGAAGAGTTTTGAGAATTGCACTAAGAATTTCAGTGTTGGTGGTCATCCTTGAACCACCTATTATGCCAACATTTCAGAGAGCACATTCAACCTAGTGCTACCATTTTGTATTACATATCTCTTCTTGGACTCACACATATTCCTTCGTATTAAGGGGTGGAATGTTCAAAACCTAATCCTTATAGGATTAGTGTGTAAGCTCAAGAGACTTAGGCAGTCCAAGATACCCTAGGATATTGAATCCAAGGGTCACCCCAATATATGATAAATATGTATCATTGTGAATAATATTGCATCCATGATTATCTTTATCTTCTGTCCATTATGTTTATGTGAGTGGGTTTAACAACCTCTTTAGTTGAAAAAAAACTGAAAACAAGTATCATCAATTAAATAGTAAGGGAGTCCATGCGACTAATTACAAGGTCACATTTGTCCTTGTCATTGTTGGGGAAATCCAAGTTTGAAATTTTCTTAGGAACTGCAAAGACCTTTTTTTCCAGTTTTGTGTGCCACATTATCAAGGAAACCATATTGAGAAAGACCATTGCATTCCACCATAAATTTACCCATTATGTTTTTAATTTTTTAGTAGATATCCATTGTTAGGATACAGTAATTTTTTCAAGAGTAGGTGTTCCCTATATTTTGAATCCATTATTTGATGTATTCCTCAATGTGGATATTAAAAAGTATATGCATTTCAACTTTGGCTTGCTACTTGACCACATCCATCTCCTCTCTAGTGCTGTGGGAAGTGTGTTCCCAATAGTGGGTAGTTGAGGATTCTACATTAACTTGGGTTGTTAAGTAGAGAGGCACTACCCTCCCTTGGCTTCCATGATGATTGTCACAGGAACCATGGCATGGCATGGCATGATGAATTTTGGTCAAGGATAGGAGGGATACAGAGTATATAAGCAGAAATATGGGCTTGAGAGTGTCTAGGTCCATTTGGGGTCTCCAAATATCTACACAAGAGAATAAAGGGGATGAAGTCAAGCCCAATTATGAATTGAGATAATAGGGTTAAGAGAACAAGGAACCAAATGAAGAAGAGGAAATCACATGGAGACAAAGTATAGAATTAGATTGAAGGTCAAGCTTAGATGCGAGAGTCTAGCAAGAATAGAGAATGTTAAAAAATATAAGGAAAAGTCTAGGTAACTTACTTGAAATAAATTCAGAAGAAGGTGTCCCTTCGAAACAAGCATTTAAGATTGTCAAGCCATAATATAGAATTTGTTGTGATCATGGTTATGGTTGTGGCTATGGAGTGTGCCATGGTTATGTTACAATAATGCTTGAATGTGGGAGTGATTATTGAAGAATATAGGAAAAATTTGAAATGATTTCACCGTAATCACCTATAACAACCTACTAACATGCAAGTTTTAAATTGATACAAATGGTTCTAGCTTCACGATCATTGGTGATAGCAACTACATTGAAAAGCACCTTCACATGGGATGGTTATCTTGTACAATCACTCAACCCTAGAATAATTCTTGTGATTATTGACCCAATATCTTTTGATACAATTTAAAAATCTTAAAGTATAAATAACCTTTATTGGTACAATTTTAAAACCCTGTTATATTGCTAAACTATTGTGACTAAACATACTGCGACCACTTGAAATAACCTCTTTATAATCTATAAGAAGACAAACTTCCATTGTTACTTAATACATTTATATATTTGTTAACCTAATTATTTAAGTTTAAAGACAACTAACATTTAAATAATTGAAAACAATGCTAAATCGTTTTAAATGTAAATTTTCATATATATAATATCTTAAAATTTGTAAAATTTGAAAACTTATCATGTAAATTATATATATGTGTGTAAATATATGTAAATAATAAATGAAATCCTAGAAAATTAATCATAAAAAATAATATAAATACAAACACAAAAAGTGTTGCAGGGTGGTTTAGTCGATCTCACTCAAGTAAAAATTATGATTATCGAAAATTTTTAAATTGACATATAAAATTGAAAAATTAAAAGGATTTGCATAATTTTCGGTGGGTAGTAACCACTACTAATTTTGGGCATTTATATTTTTACTTCTATAAAGTGTTGAAGCAAACATAAACACATATATAATGATGAACAGTAACACCTCCTAGTAAGTAAGTGTATTTATTTACATATTGTTCCTATCAATTTTTTATACAGTTGCTTTCTTAAATTACGATGGGTTGTAATTAACTGTTTTCAAAGATTTATAGATTTTCGATGGTCACACAAAAATATGAAACAATTTTCCACATGACAATATTTTTTTTTTTTTTTTGAAAGTTAAGAATTTGTATTGGTCAATATTAAATTAATAATAGTTAACCTACAAATTCATTGTTAAAGTTTTGTCTTAACAAACACTTATAAAAAATTAACTAAAAATATGAAAAGATAAAAATGAAATGTAGTAAAATGCATTATTAGATTGGTTAATTAATAACTACGAAAAATGATATTGGAATAAATATAGTTTTAAATTATTAATAGATAAAGATAAAATCTAGTTAAATGAATTAAGTAGATTGATAAATTAATGAATTAAAGAATTAAATTAAAATTTTAAAATTTGAATCTGAAAAATATATAAATTAGTATGAACATTAATTTATAGAAATGAAAATATATAAATTAATGTGAAGATAATTTAGTATTGATGAAAATATATTAATTGAAATACATATTAATATGTATAAATAAAAATAAGTGAATGCTAGAATGAAAAATAAAATTTTAAAGGAAAAATTTAGTAATAATAAATTTATTCACAAGAAAAATATTTAAATTAAAATATTGATTTTAAATAATAATTAATTATAAATTATTAATAAAGGAATACAGAGTGGAAATGTAATGTAACATCTAACCATAAACTATTTATCTTTCATAAAAAAAAATATGTACTTCCAACAATAGTCCTAAATTAATACTCATATTGAAAAGAACATTTATTTACCTCTTAACACATTCATAAGTATATTTACAAAATAATATGACTTAGCATTTCATTAAGGTAATGATATCTTAATAATAACTCATTTCATTAAGGTAATAATATCTTAATCATGTTGAACCTTTAGTTAAACTGAGGTGGGGGGGGGGTCGGGGTTGAATCAGTTTAACACATTCCTTAACTTTTAAAACTTTTCATTAAACTTATTTACACTTTCATTTCATATCTAATTTAATATGTGAGTAATCTTTGAATGTAATCAACAAGTATAATATAACTGTAGACTTAATATGAGAGCAACAGGTATTAAGCAGATGCTATAAATCATATCAACACATAAATATCATGCACAAAGACATCATATATAAGTGGAAACCCATAAAGGGAGAAAACCACATCTTATTATTGTTGTGATGCAAAGGTAAGCTCCAACTCCCTCTCACCACTGTTTTTCTGCAGGCACCAACCTACAGGAGGCTCCTACCTATATTCTGCAAGATACAACTTACAAGGAAGCACCAACTCCCTTCAGGTTTTTGCAGGCACCAACCTATAGGAGGCTTCAACCTCAGTCAGCTATTACTGACAGCTATCAAGCTGCAACTTGATAGGGAAGCTCCAACTTCATGAATTTATCAAATTGAATGTTTACTGATTTACTTCAGATATCAGCTCTGTTCTGTAGCTTCTCTTTCTGCTCTTCTTCTCTTAATCTTCTCTACTTTATTCTTCTATATTCTGCATTCTCTATATTTGCTCTCTCTCTCTCTCCCTCGAGCTTATAAAAATTGGTATTATATATCGAAATTCTCACATGACTGTTGGTATTTCACAAGGAATTTGAAGTGAACAGTCATGACTCTTTGGCTTTTGTCTTCTTATTCCTTTTTCCAACTCATTTTTAGAATTACTACAATATGTAAAAATTTCCATGCTATAGTGGGATTTTGTCTTTTCCTTAGGATACTTGCCTTTGCATCACAAACAATAAAAATAATTACAACATTTACATTTTTCAGTTATACATCAATTTCAGTCAACTCGTTTTCTGGATTTTGGCTTTATTGGATTTGTCTTTTCTGCTGTTGTTGAGTGACTATTCTGCCTTCTTCTACTCACTGTCTATTGCACATTCTCCATTTTTTTGAGCTTTTCACTTGTCCAATTCACTTTTGAATCCCTGGAATTTTCTTGTTCATGAAATTTCATCTCTACACGCTCTCCTCTTCTTTTCTTTTCCTTACACATTCATCCAACCTTACTCTCTTTTTCGTTTTCTCCTGTATGCAGTTCCCTGTTCATTGTAGTTATATAATAGTTGATTCTAAATCTGGGCAAGCTTAAATTAATCCAGAAACATTATACCAGAGTCCAACATTAACACTCGGCGTTCTTTTATTAACTCGCAACCTTAATATATATCAATATATGGTCACACCTTCGTCCTTATTAATTCATAAACCTTAATATATATTTGATTTGTGCCCACACACCCACAACACATTGCCAATGTGGGGTCAACATTGTCGAATCGTACCTTCGCTAACCTCTGCACACCTTCGTTAAACTCCGGGCATGTTCAACGCGTGATCGTCGTCCGATGGCCCGTTTCCAAATCAACGGCTCCTGTCCATTTCGCGCGACTTCCAACGCAGATCGTTAACGCGCGATGGCACAATTTAACAAGCGGTTTTGGAATGGGTCCACAGGCCACGTGTCGATTCCTGTATGGAATCGCTCCTCCTCCGGGCAATACCACTTATGGTCGATAGGCGGTGCGATGAATTCTACTTATGGCCTTTACTGTTCATTCTAAACCGCGTCACTGTTCCTCTCGTAAGGTTCCATTCTCCACTCTAGGTTCCGGTCCAACACTTTTACTCTGGGTTCCGGTCTTTTATAAGTGGCCCTATGATATGTATAACACACAGCTCCATTACCACTACACATCTAATTCTGGTTCCACCTCTATTTAGTTTAACATCGTCATGTTTTTTCTCTGTTAGTGTTATGGATAACTTCACTGTATTATCGCCAAACATCAACACAGTTCACAGAATTTGTTTATATATATATATATATAATGCTCGGCTTGGAATTTTATAACGGCTCTGCCCTGGCACTACCTCTGCTGCTTATGTCATTCTGCCTTTGCCTCTGCCTCTGATAATGGTTCTGTCTCTTATTATATTCACTTCCTCTGCCTCTGCATGTCTCCTTTATTTCCTTCATTTGCTTCTTTGTTGTCTTTATTGCCATGATAACAGCTCTTTCTCTGTAGCTATTTGTCTTACGCTCTCTCTTTTATTTCATCTGCTCCTTGACTGATGCTACTCCTTAATTCTCCTTTTGCTGCCTCTGCTTCTTTAAATGAACCTATCTCTACTGCTCGACCCTCTCTACATCTTACTGCTTTGCTGCTTTCTTTGCCTTGTTGGTGCCTCAGGTGTTCCTCCTTTGCCATCTATTTTGCCATCAATGAAAACATTTCCAACAAATCATAACTTTAATTAATAATTTTCTAGATGATCTTTTTCATCCGACTTCTAACTTTATACCTTATTCAACTCAAAAACATGAGTTTTTTTTTCCCGAGAAAAAAACGAACTTTTTATAAAATTTTACAAAAAGCTACATTATAAATGCTTTAGAATTCCATATGAGAGTATTGCCCTGATAGAAGTAGGGCTTGGGCGGGTATTTAACTGCACTTACATAATTCCAGCAACACTGGACTTATCTTTTTTTTCTTTTTTCT
This sequence comes from Pinus albicaulis, assembly GCA_034641835.2. Lineage (NCBI taxonomy): Eukaryota > Viridiplantae > Streptophyta > Pinopsida > Pinales > Pinaceae > Pinus > Pinus albicaulis. The sequence goes on from CM076573.1 coordinate 632,824,659, forward strand.
TTTGAAATTTTTGCGAGCCATCCAGTGAAGGAGAAGAATGAATAATGGCCAACTCCATGCTAGAGGAGAGGTGGACATATTTTTTTGAGTCAGAATTTTGAAATACATGTGCAATTTTGGTGCTAATCACACATCGATCGCCGATCTGCTCATCTTGTTGTGGGTTTGCATCTGTAGGCAATGAGGTCTTCTCATCGGTTTCTTTGTTTTCTTCCATCTTACCTACTTCCTTCTCTTGTGAATTCGTATGATTTTCTTGTTGATTTTATATTTATTTTTGTCCCCAATTTACTTTCATTTCTTCTTCCTCTTCATCTGACAATGACATATCCGAAAAATTCCATCCTTTCTTCTTTTGCGGCTTCTTTGTTGTTTTCCTCTCGGATAGAGTGCAAAGGCTTTGTAAGTGCCCTGTTTGGTGGCACACTCTACATATAAATGTTGTATTTCGAAATCTGATGTTTAATACCACTTGAGGTCTCTGTGAATTAGATTTATGCAGTCTGGAAGACCTCTACTTAGGTCCATCTCCACGCAGATTCGCGCAAAGGTAAATATCCCTATGTCCATTCCATCTCGATCTAGTTTTATAAACCTACCGATATTGTTCCCTATATTTTCTAGGACCTAATGGTGCCAAAACGGGAGTGACAGGTTGTGCAGCCTCACCAAACAGGCATTTTTGTAACCAAAATGGTATTTTCATCAAAACCATGGAACCACGGGGTTACAAAAAGACCTGCTCTTCTCCATGACCAAGGTCTTTCATTGGTGGAAAAACAGTAATCCTCTGTATTATCAAATTGAACCATGAAGAAAAACTTAGCATAGAGGTAAATGTCACAGTTCTGTGTCTAGTTTTGGTGTATCCATGGATGTAACTCTTCAGGTTTTGCCCAATATCAATTGAAACGACAGATAATTTCTTTTGATTGCAATGCATCAAACAACTCTGTTACCTCTGCTATTTCTATTGCCAGATCTGGAATTTTCTATGTTTTTTCGGCAATATATGGTCCTGGTAATGTGAGATCCAAAATTTGTTTTTTCTTGTCTGTGGGGGACTTCCCTCTCGGGATATCCTTCAAGGAGGGCATTCCTTTTCCTGTTGCCTTCAGTCTGTTAGTTGATGGTGTTCCTTGAGCACCACCTCTTAGTCTAAGATTCAGGATAATAGTGTTGTTTCTTTAGATATGGTATTCCTGTAGTTTTGAAGTTTCCTATAAGGTTATTCCCGAGAATATAAGGCTTTGTTGTTGAGCCGGGATGCCGATGATGGACTGGATTTTGTTTTTATGTTCTGCTACAATCTCAGAGTCTCACACGCAAAGAAAAATAAACCTCTTATATATGGCCTTTATGAATATTTGGAAATGAGACTGTAATTCATATAATTCACCACAAGAACCACTACAGGGCCGAAATGTGTCTAACCCCCAAGGGATAGGTGCATTAGCAGAGGAAAAGTCTCCACCGCATTTTTTACCGTTTGGAATTCTTGAGAATCTCCCCCGATGACAGAGGGCCTCTACATACAGAGGGCCATTTCCACCCTGAGACAAGGGTGATTGAAGAGAGGGCATAACCCTATGCCTTTGAGGAAGCAAGAGCAGAGTAGGAAGGGCCAATCCCTAGGCCACTCTTCCCAATCAAAAACCCCAAGTAACAGAGTTCCTGAGCAGTAAAAGGAAAACATGGGAGGTTTTTAAGAATACCAAGAGCCGGGTCCAAGCCATCCAAAGAGGTTTCGCTATAAACATCAACGCCAAATAGGAAAGAACCTAGCTACAGGAAGGAGCGAGCCTCATATTTGGAAACACTGCAGCCAGTCGACACCTCGACCAATAACCGTCTCAAGCAGAAGTTGTAAGGCAAAGCCTTTGCCTCCCTCAACTCTGGAAGATGAGAAAATATCCTCTGTCCTTGATATCCCTCCGAGCACAACATCCATGCCCTTCCTCATGACAAGAAGGCAAGAAGGAAACTAGTGGAAGATGAAACCAGAGGCAGAGATGCATGGGATCCAACGCCTTGACCACCTCCACAACATCACAGAGCTTCAACGATAGGTCTCTGACCCACTCCAGTGAGCATTTTTGTCCATTTCGCCCTGCTAAGAGCCGAAATCCCTCACACAAAGCGACCCTGAGACATTCGGTGGCAGCACAACCTGAAAACCCTAGACCTGAGAAATTTTCTCCGCACCGCAGAAACATTTTCCCCCAACCAGACTCGAAAACATGAGTTGTGTAGATTTATTTTCTTTATACCTAGGCTCAAGCAACGCGGGTTGAGGGATCCTCTTAGCCTAGGATTGGGTTTGATTTAATACATTGCATATTCGAGTTTTATGATAGAGAAACTATGGTAATGATTCTTCCAATACAAAAAAATATTTTGTGACTAATTCCATAGCACATGTACCATGGTTACTTATTACTTGAATTTAAATCTGGGATCCTCCGTAGTCTCTAGTATCATTTTTCATTTAATTGAATGACACTTGGATTGCATGCCCACTATTGATGGCTTACATTTAGATCAACGGTCGTGGAGAGTTCTAGGGTGGTTAGGGTATTCCCCTAATCCCTCGAACCCTAACTGATTTCTCATTTGGCACTGCGGCTGGGAAACCTCCCTCTCTGCAACTTTGACACATTTCAGTTTTTCTCCTTGGCTTTCTACCTCACCCGATAAGTGACGATGCCTCCAAACTTACCATGGCTCTACTCCAGCCTTGTATTTCATTTTATGGTTTTATTATAATGGTTTTTTGGGGTGTTAAGGGCATGTGTATTTTCATCATCGATGTCTACTTAACAGTGATGAATATCCTCTGTTGCAAGAGCTTTTCATCCTTCAAACTGCACTTAAACCACAAGGGAGCACACCACTGGTTTGGGTCTTCGTCAATGGAGTTATATTTCATGTGGATGAAGGAGGTAAATTGAATTCATTCTCAATTCGGTGCTTTCTATTATATTTTCTCAGTTTGTTTGCAACTATAGAGCATGCCTTCTTGGACCTCAGAAGGTAAACTTAGAGTCTCAACCCTTTTTTTCTTAGATTTTCGTTCTTAGGTTGGGTTTAATATTTTTTCTTCCGAGACTAATATAGTTTTCTATCGTCGTACAAGTACCATATGAAACCCTTCCCAATTTCTGGAGTGTTCCATCCCTATGGTTATATTTCTTGTCTAAATCCCTTCATTTTAAATATCTTCCTAGAAACTAGACTCCTCGTTTCTTTACACGACTATTCTTAAGGTTTTCGAACATATGTTTTATGATTTTTTTAAAACGAGCTTGAAGCTCTAAGTTCAGATTTCAGTTATTTTTAAACAAACCCTTCAAAGACTTAATGTATAACTAAACAGTTGTTTATCCTTTCTCATTTTTCTTGAACTGTGTGCTAGTTACTTATCAGTAACACTGTTAACATTTGCATTCTTGTAATGGTCATTTCGGTTCTGAGGGTTTCTTGGAACAACCCCTATGTTCCTTAACTTTATTTTGATTTTTCTACAATAGTGTACATCCACTGCTAAAATTACAAATCTTGCTAAATATAGACATTATGGAACAGTTCTTGTTATGAACTTTGTGCTTTTATCATTCTTGCATTTTCTTTGGAATATTATTTATATTAGGCATGCAGGGTTGGCTTGTTAGAAAATTAATTCGTAACCGCGTTAATGTACATGAAAGACCCTTATCTGCTTAATTAATTCCTTGAATTACTTTATTGTTCTATGTTCGAGCACTCCTCGCTCAGTTTACCTCTGGTTGGAGGTTATTGCACATTGTTATAGGTGTATATGTTGTAAGAGAGATTTTCTTCTTCTCGCAAGGGATACAGTTGTAACTGTAAATATTTATCCATCTCTTTTTTTTCAATATCATATGTTCTCTGTTTCTCTTATTTCATGATTAAAGATTACTGTATTTTCAATTAAATAAATTTGGAAAATAGTTCTATAGTTTTCTATTTTCCGCTCATTTTCTGTTCCTGGATATTTACTTCAGTTATAATTTTTCGTAGTAGACGGAATTAAATAGGTGGTCGGACAACCTCAAGAGGGTTAATACCAAACCTTCCGTTCATGTATTTACTCATGTTTCTTCTTCATGGGACATACTATCTCATTTGGGGAGTTCCTCCCTAAATGGACTAATTTTCCATCATGTCATTTATTTTATTTTATAAGATTTCCACTAATGTGCTACTAGATTTCATTAAACAACAAAACTGTTCTAGGAAAACTCGTTTATACAACATTCAGAAATATAAGCATTTATACCTGTCTCTTTCTTGTAACTAAGCTTTCTTAATTGCACAAAAGAAACTAATTACAAAGAATAATATACTTTTAAATATTTTATGAGAACTCATTGTTCCTTATCATTCCAGTCTTGTAATACTTATCTCAAATAAGTAAGGCTAATGGCATCCACCCAACTGTGAGAGAGGCAATGATGTCCTAAGCTCCCCCCATTCTCCTCACCAGAATAGGATTGTGTAGTAGTTCTCCAGGAGGTAGACCTCAACACCCCTGTCAAGTCTCTCCTCCAATGTCAGGTTGTAGAGTTCCACTGGTTTCTAACACCTCTCGACGCTCTCACCTTTCAGCTCTCTAGTTGTCTCTTTTCTCTTGAAAATAACTCGTTTCCTTCTCTAGTATTTCCCTTTTATCCTCAGAGGAAACACAACTTCTAATAACTGCTTAATTCAACTAATCTGGAATCCTTGAAAACGTTTACCATCAATCTATGGAAACACACCATAATTAAATCTTTTATTCAAAGAAAACAACTTTGGTTCATAACTTGATTAAGATGATTGTTAATACTATTTAATTTAAAAATAAACTCCAATGTCTAAACTGAAATTTCTTTTAAGGAAATTAAATCTGGGTGTTACGTCTTCCCCCACTTAAGGTAAACACCGTCCTCAGTGTTTATTCCATTCCAGTGAATAGTTCTGCATACGCTTCTCACACAAATATTTCATCTTCCCAAGTCACCTATTCTGGGCTGAAGTTCTTCCATTACACTTTAAATTGGGTGATGGCTCGCCTCCAGAGCATTATTTCTCTCTGATCGAGAATACATTGAGGTTCTACTAGAAATTTGTCTCCTGGTTCGACCTGAATATTCTACTAGTGTATTACATTCTTTAGATCATGTACATATATTTTTAGCACATACACATGGAACACATTGTGCAATCATCTACGTCCTGGTAAAGCTAGTCAATAGGCTATTGGCCCCACCCTTTCCAAGATTTGGAAAGGTCCACAGAATCAGGGAGCCAACTTGGCACAGGTAGTCCACCTTAAAGTACTCTTCTTGGGTCTAATTATGATGTAAACGTGATCACCCACTTCGAACTCCCAACATGTCCTCTTTCGATCCACATATACTTTTTCTCTATCCTGGATGAATTTTAAATTTTTTCGGATATTTTTTACTTCTCGCTCCATCTCAGCCAACATTTCTGGCCCAAGCATCAATTTTTTTTTGGACTGCTCCAATTAATGGGGGTTCAAGACTGTCTATCATATAAGGCTTCAAATGACTCATCTTGAGGGATTCCTAGTATCCATTGTTGTAGGAAAATTATATCAAATGTAGTTATTCTTCCCATTTCATGGGTTTCTGCATTACATACATTCGTAGCATGTCTTCCAATACCTGATTCACTTGCTCTATCTTCCCATCCATATGAGGATGATATTATGTGGTAAATTGGATTTGCATGCCTAATCCGGTAAACAGTGCCTTCCAAAAGGTTTAAGTAAAGTTTACATATTTGTCTGAGATGATTGTTTTTAGAATGCCATGTAATTTAACTATACCCCTCATGAAGATGTCAACAATTTTCAGATTTTTAAAACTGGATTGTACAGGAATAAAATGAGCCTCTTTTCTAAGACAATAAACCAGTACCATTATAGAGTCATTGTGTCTTCAATCTTGGTAAGTCTGTAATAAAATCCAGTGAAATAACTTCCCACTTCCGCTCCGGTACGGGTAAGGGTTGCAGTAAACCTGCTGGGTGTTGTTGCTCTACCTTAACTTGCTAATGCTCCAAACATTTAGTCAAGTATTCCATGATTTTTCTTCACATTCCAGGCCAAAAGTAATCTTTATGGTGGCTGTTAACATTTTTTGGTAACCAGGGTGTCCAAAATCAGAGCTTTGGTGATACTCATCTAGGATCATATCTTTTAAACTTATTTGATTAGGAATGTATATCTTTCCTCGGAAGATCAATAACTGCTCATTATTGATTATATAATTTGATTGTTTTCCTTAATTTTCTGTCTCTTGTGCTTGTTTCCATAAAAACTGATATTCAAGATATTTTTCCGCAGCATCTTTCACTTGTTCTGAGAACTTGAATTCCACATGGTTAAAGTATAACTCATAAACATGATGCAATTTTCTACTTAACACATCAACGAACCAATTCTCTTTCCCTTTAACATGCTACATTTGAAACTCAAATTCGCTCAGGAATGCATTCCACCTGGCCTGGCGGGAATTTCAGTTAGCTTGTTTAAAATAACTGGTGAAGCTACTATGATCCATTTTCACCACAAACCTTTTTCCCAATAAATATTTCCTCCATATTTTGAGTGTGTGCACCATTGTGGTTAATTCTAGATCATACACAAAATATCGATGTTCATGATATTTCAATTTCCTAGATTCATATGCCACAACCTTTCCATCTTGTGACAACACCGCTCCTACTCCTTCTTTGCTAGCGTTGGTGCAAACCTCAAACTCTAAATTTGGATTTTCCACCTTCAAAAAATGAGTTGTGGTCAGTAATTATTTTAAATTTTCAAAACTAGTATGACATTCAATAGTCCAATTAAACACTCACCCTTTCGGCTGCAAGGAGGTTATGGGAAATGCAACTTTAGAGAATCCTTCTATAAAATGCTGATAATAGCCCTCTAGTCCTATAAAATCTCATATGTCTGCTACGATTTTGGGTACTCTCCATTCCATACCTTCTACTGCTATACCTTCAGTAGAAATAACATGGCCTAAATATTAGATTTTCTCTTTGTAGAAATCACACTTGCTGAATTTAGCATAAAATTGATTGTCTCTCAATACTTTTAGCACTATATGTAAATTTTCCTTATGTTCCTCCATAGTCCTTGAGTATATCAGTATATAATCTATAAAAATAAGAATGAACTTATACAAAAATAGATGAAATATGCCATGATTGAAACTCATGAATGTTGCTGGTACGCTAGTTAATCCAAACGGTAAAACCACAAATTCATAATGCCCATATTGAGTATAGAAAGTTGTTTTACAGATGTCTTCATATTTTATCCATATTTTATGATACCCCAAACTGAGATCTATTTTCGCAAAGAGAGTTGCCCCTTTTACTTGATCGAAAACGTCATATATTCATGTTAGTGGATATTTGTTCTTAACAATTAATTTATTAAGTTGTTTGTAATCCATACACATTTGCATCGTACCATCCTTATTTTTTTACAAAAAACACTGTTGCCACCCAGGGTTACACACTAGGACGAATATATCCCTTTTCCATCAATTCCTGTAATTACACTTTCAACTCTGTCAGTTCAGGCACACTCATTCGGTATGGTGCCCATGATACTGGTGCTGCCCCTAGCACTAATTCAATGGTACAATCGATGTACCACTTTGGTGGTAATCCTGGTATGTTTTCCGAAAATACATCCATAAAGTCTTGCAGCACAATTATTTTTTCCATTATGGGGGTCTTATCTTTGGAATTAGCGAATCCTACTTGAAATGCATAAATTTGACACCCTTTTTTGATGCATTTTCCCAACTGACATGCAGTAATAGGATGAAAATGAAGTGGATTTTTAATGCCTTTTAATTCTTGGCCAGTTCCATCTTCAGCCTTATAATAAATAATTTTCTCCTTATAGTCTACTAGTGACCAATGCACTTCCAACCAATCCATTCCCAATAATATATCGTAGGAGTGTACTAGTTGAATATTCAATTCAACCTTTATATGTTGGTTTCCAATTTCTAGTATAAAGTTGGAAACTTTAGCATTCACTCTTCTCTTTTCCCCAGTCGATAACTGTACCAGCCAAGGATTTTTAAACTTCAAGCTCTACAAGTCACATTTTTTCACTATCCTGGGATTTACATAGGTGAAACTGGCACCAGGGTCAACCAAAATAGAAATAGGGTGGGAATACCTCTTACCTTCTATTTCTATCATGGTTGGCTGGAAATCCGCTTGTCGATCCTCAAGTGCAATGCTAATTCTATATATGTTTTGCGCCATGTCCCCCACTCTGTATGCCTCTTGCACATTATTTGTAGTTTTGTTTCTTCCACGGTGAGCACAGTTCTTAAAATAATGTGCCTCACCATATCCCCAACATGGTAATGGTGGTTTCTGGATCTGCCCATGATTTGGTCTACTGGATGCTTTAGTGGGCCGTTCCTCTACTGGCCACTTGGTTCTATGTTGGTTTCTTCCCTACTATCTATTTGTTGTATTTATGGAAGCATTCTTAAAATTTCCAGATCTGCTACTTTTAAATTTTGAGTTACTTTTCTACCCTTTCTTGGGTTTCCAACTCCTTCCAGCTTCTCCTTTAATCTTGGACCATTGATAGCACATACATGCTTTTTGAATCACTTCGTCCATGGTCTTTGGGTTTACAAATTTTATTTTCTCCTCCATATGAGTAGGTAGGCTACTCAAGAATCATTTTACTTTCGCCTTTTTTTCCCTTAGATACGACACATATCACAATAAGGAAGTAAATTTAGTTACAAGCTTGTCCATAGATAGTTGTCCCACTCTTGAGTCATGAAATTCTTGAGACTTTTGGTTGTGAAAGAACTTTATTAGATATATGCCTTTAAAGTACTGTTGTAATCCATCCCAAGTAAAATTCTGGTCCTTAATTCCTCGCACATTTTGGACTTATTCCCACCATAATGTGCCTATTTCCCACACTTGGTAAATTTCTAGAAGAGGCTTCAGTTTAATTATGTACTCATAGATTTGAAAATATATATTCATGTTAATTACCCATGCTTATGCTAATTCTTCAGCTTCTCCATCGAATGTGGGAAGTTTAATTTTTGAAATTCACCTTACAGCTCAAATTTGTTCTTTTTCATCTCTTGTTGGTCTGAGACATTTCTTGGCTCTGTTTCATTATAAGACCTGTTTTTATTACTTCACTAGGTTTGGATACCTCCCATCTTATCATTTGCTTGGTGTCGATGTTCACCTTCTTCTAAGGTGTCTTTTTCTGGGCTTGGTTGAGTTATCCCTTCATTATCTTTATTTGAGAGGCTTTAAGGATCCTTTCTTGTTCCTTCATCAACCTCTCATTATCACTTCTCACTCAAACCATTTTTTCTTGTAGTTATTGCATAGTATCCATAATTCTGTCGGGTTTTTGTTGATGTTCTTCGAGAAATCTACTGGTTTTCTGATGCTGGTCTACACTCAACTACATCGACATTTCTGGATTCATTTATGGGTTAGGCTGGGGGTGAATTTCCCCTGTAGTATTGAGAGTTTGATTTACAGAACCCCTCCTCATTGCACTCTGTCAGCCCCATCTTCCCAATTTTGTGCATGTTTTTTCACACACCAAATGTTATTTAGGTGACCCTTCTAGGTCCCAACATTTGAAAAGTGCTTTTATACCACCTATAAAATATAACCATAAACTATTTACCTTTCATAAAAAAATATATATATATACTTCTAACAATAATCCTAAATTAATACTCATTTTGAAAAGAACATTTACTTACCTCATAACGCATTCATACATATATTTACAAAACAATATGACGTAGCATTTCATTAAGGTAATAATATCTTAATCATAACTCTAATTAATCATTTTCCACATGATTTTTATCAACCAAATTATAAATTTATACCTTATTCAACTCAAAAACATGAGTTGCGGAGATGTATTTTATTTATACCTAGGCTCAAGCAATGCGGGTTGAGGCATGCTCTTAGCCCTAAGATTGGGTTTGATTGAATACATTGCATATTTGGGTTTTATGACAGTGAAACTATGGTAATTATTATTCCAATACATAAAAATATTTTTTGATTAATACCATAGCACATGTACCATGGTTACTTATTACCTACAGATTTATTTAGTTTAAATCTAGGATCCTCCATAGTCTCGAATATTGTTTTTCGTTTAATTGAAGGACACTTGGATTTCTTGCCCACCGTTGATGGCTTACATTTAGATCAATGGTCGTGGAGAGTTCTGGGGTGGTTACGGTATTCCCCTACACCCTCGAACCTTAACTTATTTTTCATTTGGCACTGCGGTTGGGTAGCCTCCCTCTCTCCAACTTCGACACAGTGCAATTTTTCTCCATGAATTTCCGCCTCACTCGGTAAGTGACGACGCCTCCAAAATGTAAGAATTTTAGATCTACTAAACTACCTATCTATCTAAGAAACCAACAAAATATCAACATATAAATAAGAAAAGAAAGATAACAAGGAAAAAGAATACAAGAAATATATGTGGTTCATCCAATTGGGCTACGTCCATGGGAAGGTTGTTTTCTATTATCTCTAGAAATATCCTACAATCTTAAAAAGAGAGAAACTACAAATAACTCGATACAAACAACAATATGAGAAAATATGATATGTGATGATTTACAACAAATTTCCCTTGACCGTATTATATACCAAGATATGTGGAGGAATTTCTCCCACATATTGAATGTGTAATAATATAATTCTCCAAAATAACACCTCTTTATATAATAAATGGGTAGAGGAGTATAATATGCCATAATGAATATGGAATATAATGTGTTACTATTTTACATAAGATTGTATTCAACTTCCGACATAATACAAATACATTATTACCTTCCAAGGGATATAATATATTCCAACACTCCCCCTTAATAATGATTGGGAGAAGGACCAATCCCAACACTACATAAAACTAAGGAAGGAAGGATTCATTACTACTCCCCCTTGATGACAACTTTCCTCATCCCAAGCAAAGATCGAAGATACACATACTTTGCTTTTGTCAAGGATTTGGTGAAGATATCGGCTACCTGTTGCTTGGTAAGACAATACTCCAAAGAAATAATACCATCAGTGACAAGACCTCGAATATAATGATCATCAAGGTCGAGATTCTTTGTTTTGGAGTGATATACTGGATTGTAAGCAAGCTTAATTGCACCTTGATTATCACATTTCAACATGGTGGATGACTTAAGAACCAGACCAAGCTCGGTAAGAACATGTCGTAACCAAATGGATTTTTTAGCTGCTTCTTTGGCTGCTCTATATTTTTCTTCACATGAAGATAAAGAAAGAGTCTTCAACTTCTTGTTGGACCAAGAGATCGGACCTGAACCAAGTTGAAATATGTAACTAGCGTTTAACCGTTGATCAGAACTCTCACCTTCCCAAAAAGAATACGTATAACCAGAGAGTAAAATTGTAGCACTGCTCAAATAAAATACACCATAATGTAATGTCCCTTGTAAATATCACATAATTCTCTTGGCTGCCTGCTAATGACTTTCATGAGGTTTTTGCATGAACCGAGAAATCATACTGACAGCAAAAGAGAGATCTGATCTACTGTGAGTTAAATATATTAAACCTCCAATGAGATGAAGATAAAGAGTAGCATCAACCAGTGGAGTGGTACACTCAATAGTTAACTTTACACCGAATTGAAATGGTGTAGGAGTAGTTTTACAATTACTCATATGGATACGAGCCAATAGATATGTCTCGTACTTAGGCTGAGAGATAAAAATACCATCGTCCATATGCCAGACTTAAGAAATAGTACAATGTACCAAGGTCTGTCATCTTAAACTGCTTTTGAAGAGAAATTTTCATATATTAAATTAATACAAGTTGGCTGCCAGTGATCATTAGAGAATCCACATATAAAACAATAATGAGGACATCATCACCAAAGTTCTTAACATACAATTTGGATTAGATATACAACGCTTAAAACCATTATTCAAGAAATATGCATCAATTTTATCATGGCAAGCCCTAGAGGCTTGTTTGAGACCATATAAGGATTTATGTAATTTGCATACTAAACTTAAGGATTCAGCAGAAATAAAACCAGGAGGTTATTGCATATAAATTTCTTCAGTAAGATCACCATTTAAAATTGCACTTTTAACATCCATTTGATGAATTTCCAACTTATAAGATGCAACAATGATAAAATAGTTCTTATTGTGTTCATTTTAGCAACAGGAGAAAATTTTTCATTATAATCAATACCTTCAAGTTGATTAAAGCCTTTGGCAACTAATCTAGATTTATAATTTTCGATCTCTCCTTCTACAATGAACTTGGTTTTATAAACCCATTTACAACCAACTAAATTATTTCCTAAAGGAAGAGGAACAAGACACCAATTCTTGCTTCTCAAAAGAGATTCATATTCAGCATACATAGCTTGTTCCTAATGAGGATTACCCTTATCTTGAGCATAAGTATCAGGATCATCTGTGGCAAAAATTTTGGTCATAAGAGCAAAGTTATATCAAGTTCGACTAGTTTCGGAAGGATTTCCGACCTCACTACCTGCATATTCAAGGGTTTTTCGAGCCTAAACAGGAAGAATAGAAGGAAAATGAGTCACTTCAGAAGCTTCATGAGTTTCAGGTGGAATAATTGAGAGAGAGGAAGAATCAAGATCAATAAGAGGCACAGACTAGAACAAGGAGTAATAGGTGGTATTGGTAAATTCAGGGTAACATGAGTTTCTACAGACTCAGGTGGGGAAGAGACTTCATGAAATTGAACATCCCTTCTAATTATGACACTTTGATTAGAAGGATAAAACAACCTATAAGCCTTGGAATTCTCATCATAACCAATGAAGATACACTTGTGAGATTTGGGTTCTAACTTTTTCCGTTTTTCATTAGGAATATGAGCCCAACATTCATAACCAAACACCTTAAAATTACCAATATCTATTTTAAATCCATTCCATTCTTCCTCAAGGGTAACATGCTTAAAAAATTTAGTAGGAACTCTATTTCAAATAAAATTAGCACAACAGATGGCTTCAACCAAAATTTCTTATGCGGTCCTTTAGAATAAAGCATACATCTAGCCATTTCAACTAAAGTTCGGTTTTTCCCTTCAGTAATACTATTTTGTTCAGGTGTGTAAGGAACAGTCTTTTGACGTTGAATACCATGTTTAGATAAATATGCATCAAATTACTCCTTAAAAAAATCCACCCCATTATTAGATCGCAAAGTTTTAATACTCTTACCAGATGCATTTTCAACCATGGATTTAAATTCCTGAAATTTTAGAAATGTTTCACTTTTATTTATCAAAAAATAAACCCAATATTTTCTACTAAAGTCATCAATAAAGGTAAGAAAATAAACTGCATTGGATACTGAAGGAACTTCAAGAGTACCAGAGGTATCACTATGAATTAATTGCAAAGGTTCTTTGGCAGGCCATGATTTACCTTTGTCAAACATTTCTCTATGATTTTTACGAAGAACACACTCTTCAAAAACACCAGTAGTGGAAGAAATATTAGGCAAACCATGACACATTTTAGTTACTATTTTCATTTTACCATAATTCAAGTGACCCAATATTTCATGCCATAATTTCCTTAGTTCATCAACATGAGAAAAATAGGAATAAAAGGGTTTTCTCTTAGTTGAATTAAAACGTGCAAATTTATATAAACTAGTTGTATGATCAACATGGCTAGAAGGAATTACTTTGTAATTTTGGTTGATATCTTTAAGAACATATTTATCGGGCCAAGATTCAAATTTAAAACCTTTTTTACATGCACGATAAATAGAAAGTAAGTTTATGGGCATGTTTTGAACATTAGAAACATCTTCCAATTGACCATTAGCAAAATTAATATTACCGGAACCAATTACGAAAAGTTGTTTACAATCACCAATAGAAACTTTTTTTAGATGAGTGATTATTAGTGTCATAATATGTAAATTAAGAAGCATTACCAATCATATGTTTAGATGAAACAATAGAAACATAATAAGAATAATTATTAGATGAAACAAGAGATGCACATAAAGCTACTTGAGATTCATTAGATTTTTTCTTGTTTGCTTTAGTCATTAAACCTTTCACTTTAAATAAATTCATTTCAGGATGGTTAGTTTTACCACAATGCTTACAAGGATCATACTCATTTTTCTTCTTACTAGTTTCATGATGTGCATGAGAAGCACGACCATTATTATTAGTATGATTAGAAGTGTGTGAACAAGAACCTTTGGAATTATTAAAAATTTTCTTAGGATTTTTATTATGTGCCATAAGAGCATTATTAGGTGAGACTTGTCCTCAAGCAATCAACCTTTATTTATCATTTATCAACGTTTTACAAAAATCATCAAAAGTAGGTTTCTTGGTACTTTGAGACAATTCAAGAGCCCCATTTCTAGTTTGGATGAACATGTCAAAACAAAATGGAAATTTGTGTTCTACAAGAATGATAAGAGAAATGTGGGTCTTCTTTTAATGTTTACCAAACTGATTTAACTTTTCATTTAAGGTTTTCAATTCAGAAATATATTATTCTACTCTATCAAAATTAGTAGGATCTAGCTCATGCATCTTCTTTTGAAGGTAATAAGCATCAACATCATCGGATATATCAAATAAAGAAGCAAGAATTTCCCATACCTTAATCAGGTTGTCTTTTTCCTCAATACTTACCTGAAGACTATCTGAAACCGTTTGACCAATGAGCCCTCTTGCTTTATCAAAATTTTCTTCCCATTTAATCAAGGCTTGAGAATTTGTAGGTTTCTTGTGTTCACCATTAACCAATCTCCATAGATTCTAACTCCTGAGAACATCAATCATTTTCCTTTTCCATGCAAGATAGTTAGAGATGATAATTTCAGGAACATAAGCTACTTTTGAAGTCATAACGATAGAAATTTGACAATAAATATAAACCGAAATGCAAGAAAAGACAAGAGAAAAAGTGGATAGAAAACTATAAATTTTTGCAGTTCGTTCGTCGTCATAAAAAAACCTGAAAAAACTACCAATCTTAAATCGACGATAACTTTGCTTCCGGGACTCCGTTTGAGCTAATTTGTTTTTGAAATAGGGTATCTCAGTGAGATGAACCCAAATATCATCTTGGAAATCATGCACAAAAGGTAACATATCTGACAAAAAAACCTCAGGTGGGAAAACAAAAAACACTCAATAATGCTCCAAATGCTTATTATCACCATTTTTTGGAAATGGCGTAGCCACTCTGCGTCCACCTATGTGGCTGAAATTCTAATATGAACCCTCAGTCCGCTAATATTCTATGTTGTAAAAAAAAAACAAAAACTATTGTAACTGAATATTACAACCCGAAGATATATCTCCTTCTGGAGGATTCAAAACACATATAGATCTTACAGAAAAACAATCAAGAACCACTTGAAAATCAAAAAAACATATAGATATTATAGAAAAAAAATCAAGAGCCCCTTGAAAATCCAAAAAAACATATAGATCTTATGGAAAAACAATCAAGAGCCCCTTAAAAAAAAATTGCAAAGAAAATACACAACAAAGTTACAGTTATGAGAAAAAAATCTCAAATATGTAGAATCATGCCCAGATCTGAAGAGAAGCCTAATGGCTACCAGATATATAGAAAATATACAAAAAAATGAGTGCCCAAATAATAAAAAATGAAGATACACGTTGATGGTTAAATTCAAATAAGATGTTAAATCATAGTAACCATGGCTTTGATACCATGTAAGAATATTAGATCTACTAAAATAGATATATATTTAAGAAACCATCAACATATCAACATATAAATAAGAACATAAAGGGAACAAGGAAAAGGAATACAACATATATACGTGGTTCACCCAATTGGGCTATGTCGACAGGAAGGTTACCCGATACAAATAACAGTATGAGCACAAGATAAGATGTGATGATTTACAAAAAAACTCCCTTGACCCTATTATATACCCTGATATTTGGAGGAATTAATCTCACATATTGAATGTGGGATAGTATAATTCTCCAAAAAATTACCTCTTTATATAATAAATGGGTACAAGAATATAATATACCATAATTAATATGGGATATAATGTGTTACTCTTTTACATAAGATTTTATTCAACTTCCAACATAATACAAATACATTATTACTTTCCAAGGAATATAATATATTCTAACACAAACTTACCATGGCTCTGCTCCAACATTGTATTTCATTTTTTAGTTTTCTTATAATGGTTTGTTGGGGTTTTAAGGGCACGTATCCTTTTCTCATCGTTTCCTGCTTAACTATGATGAATTCCCTCTGTTGTGAGGGCTTTGCATCCTTCAAACTTCACTTAAACCACAAGGGAGCACACCACTAGTTTGGGTCTTCATCAATGGAGTTAAATTTCACGCAGCCGAAGGATGTAAATTGCATTCATTCTCACTTCGTTGCTTTCTATTAGATTTTATCTGTTTGCTTGAGACTAGTTTATCATTGTTCTCCTTTGATTCAACTTTTGTCACCATATTTGCAGAGATCGCCTTCTTGGAACTCAGAAGGTAAACTTACTGTCTCAACCCTTTTCTTTCTTATATTTTCGTTCTCAAGTTGGGTTTAAGATTTTTTGTTCCGAGACTAATATAGTTTTCTCTCATCTTGCAGGTACTTAAACCCTTCCCAATTTCCGCAACGTTCCATCCCTCTGGTTACACTTCTGGTCTAAAGCCCTTCATTCCTCTTCTACAAGTATTTCTAATTTCTTCAAGGAAACTAGACTCGTTTCTTTACAGGATTGTTTTTTAGGTTTTCGAACAAATATTTTATGATTTTTTTAAAATTATCTTGAAGCTCTAAGTTCAGATTTAAGTTCATTTAAACAAACCCTTCAAGCGCTTAATGTATAACTAAACAATTATTTATCCTTTCTCATTTTTCTTGAGCTGTGTGCTAGTTACTTATCAGTAACACTGTTAACATTTGCATTCTCGTAATGGTAATTCCGATTATGAGGGTTTCTTGGAAAAACCCCTCTATTCCTTCTCTTTGTTTTGATTTTTCCACAACAATGTATATTCACTATTGCAATTACAAATATTGGTAAATAGAAACATTATGGAACATTTCTTATTATGAACATTGTGCTTTTATCATTCTAGCATTTTCTTTGGAATATTAGTTATATTAGGCATGCTTTTAGAAACTTGATTCATAACACCGTTAATATACATGACAGATCCTTATTTGCTTAATTAATTCCTTAAATTTCTTTATTGTTCTATGTTTGAGCACTCCTCGCTCATTTTACCTCTGTTTGGAGTTTATTGCACACTGTTATAGATGTAATTTTTATCAGAGAGATTATCTTATTCTCGCAAGCGATATAGTTGTAACTGTAAATGTTTATCCATCTCTTGTTTTCAATATCATATGTTCTTTGTTTCTCTTATTTAATGATTAGAGATTATTGTATTTTCAATTAAATAAATATGGAAAACAGTTCTACATTTTTCTATTTTCCGCTCATTTTTTTTTGCTATATTTTTACGTCAGTTATAACTTTTCATAGTAGAAGGAATTAAATAGGCGGTCGAACCACCTCAAGAGGATTAATAAAAAACCCTCCATCCATGTATTTACTCTTGTTTCTTCTTGATAAGACAGATTGTCTCACTTGGGGAGTTCCTCCCAAAATGGACTAACTGTTCATCTTGTCATTTATTTTCTTTTATAAGATTTCCACTATTGTCCTACTAGATTTCATTAAACAGCAAAACCGTTCTATGAAAACTCATTTATACAACATTCAGAAATCTAAGCATTTATACCTGTCTCTTTCCTATAACTAAGCTTTCTTAATTGCAAAGAAGAAAATAATTACAGAGAATAACATACTTTTAAATATTTTATGAGAACTCATTATTCCTTTTCATTCCAGTATTGTAATACTTAACTGTGAGAGAGGAAATGACATCATCAACTCCCCCCATGCTCCTCACTAGAGTAGGATTCTGTAGTAGTTCTCCAAGAGGTATACCTAAAGACCCCTACCCCGTCTCTCTTGCAATGTCAGGTTGCAGAGTTCCACTGGTTTCTACCACCTCTCGACACTCGCACCTTTCAGCTCTCTAGATTTTTCTTTTGTCTTGAACAAAACCCCTTTCCTTTTCTAGGATTTTCCTTTTATCATTAGAGGAAAGGTAATTGCCAATAACTTCTTAATCCAACTACTCTAGAATCTTGGAAAACTTTTACAATTAGTTTATGGAAACATAACATAGTTAAATATTTTATTCAAAGAAAATAAATTTAGTTCATAACTTGATTAACATGGTTGTTAATTCTATTTAATTTAAAAATAAACTCCAATGTCTAAAATGAAATTTCTTTTAAGGAAATTGAATCTGGTGGTTACAGACGATAAATCTATATGAAGTATATATTAATTGTGAAGTCTTACTAATGTTTTGTCAAGTTAAATTTTCCTAAAATTTGATAGAGGTTTTTAAGAATTAAAAGTTTAATTTGTTAAATTTACAAAGTTTGAGTTTTTTTAGGGTACCAATCCCCTTTATTTATTCAAAAGTGCATTTAAAAATATATATATAAATTTTATAGAAATTGTGTTGTCAAATTCCATCCAAAACACCATTTATAGCAATTAGACGGCTCTTATATTAATTAATTAAAGTTAATATTGACAAAATGAAAAATTAAAAGAAAAAAAAGTCTTAAAATTTAAATTAATATAAAAAAAAACATAACTAAAATTAAAAATATATATATAAAAAGAAAAAAATAATTAATAATAAATTTTTAAAATAAATATGGTGTAAATAAAAAAAATAGCCTTTATAAAGGAAAGAATGGTAGGAAATTTAAAGGAAAGATACAAGTATAAGGATTTTTTTTTCATAGGAAAAATAAACATGTTTCTTTTGTTAACAATGCTCATGAGGTTAGTTTAATTGGTGATCACCATGTTATGAAGTATTACGTAAACAATAAAAGCATAGTTTGAATCTCATATAAGTTAAACCAAAAAACAGAAAAATATTATTTAAATTTAATAAAATAGCTCAAAATCAGTATAATAATAAGTTCATAGTATCATTTAATATTAATTAATGTGAATTTCCATTTTGTAATTTTTCCATATTTAATATTTTATTATGCATCTTAGAAAATTTATATAAAATAAATATTTTTTTTAATTAATTTAAATATTTATCTTATTAATTATTTAATTAATTTATTAATGATTTATTAATATATATATATATATATATATATATATATATATATATATATATATATATATATATAATTAAAACTTTGTAATATAAAAAACTATAGTGATGTGAACTTCTGTAATACTGTGTATATTTTTTATTTGTCCAATATCAACAATATCACACAATATTGTAGAAATTCATATTATAATGTTTTTAACTATGAAAATCTACATTCTAAAATATAAAGAATTGTTGAATTGCAAAAAAAAACTAGAAAATTAAAAAAGATATTGGGTTTTGTAGTTAACAATGACAAAATTTAGCAAGTTTATTGAAAATTGGGACACTTATCCTTGATAGAGGATTCTTTCTCTGCGCATACATTTAAAAAATAACTTTTAGTATTAAATTTAGTTTTCAATACATAAATTTTTTTATATTAATAAACGATATTCTCTTTCCAATTTTTTTAGATGTAAGTATTATGTAAACAATGAAAGCAAGGTTCAAATCTTTTTGGTCAAACCACCATTAAAAAAAATGATAATTACTTAGATTTAATAAAAAGGCTAAAAATTATTACAACAATAATTTCATCATGTCACATGCAAGTGTGAAACTTAGGTGAGGAAAATAACAATCATTCTTGTCAATTAACAAAAATAAACGTAATTGTCTCATTTAATCAATTTAATAATTATTCTTGATGCATTAATTTTATTTATTAGAATATAGAAAATAAATATGCTTTAATTTATTTTTAATATTTAAATATTTTATGCTTCTTTGATCTATCATTAAATTATGAAGTCGTTGAGTTTAAATAGATGTAGAAATGACAAAATTGGTCGCTAGAATAACAACTAGTTTGACTTTAAAATTTAATAACGGTTAGTTCTATTGATTTAATTATTTAATAAAATCCTAACTCCTAGTTTGACTTTGAAATTAATAACGATTAGTTTTATTTAATAGTTTATTTATATAATAATATATATATATATATATATATATATAAATCTTTTTATTTTATTTAGTATAGTTAATTAATTATTAATATTATTATTAATATTATTATTTATTTATCTATATATAAATAAATAAATATAAACAATTAAGAATATATGGTAGGGATCCAACACCTGTTTATATTCCAACCGTTATCTTTATTGAGATTTACGGTCTTTTTTCAATTTCAAGGGCCTCTCTTAACTAACGATGATGGAAATGGTCAGTCCTCACTAAGACCTTAGCCTCTTCGATGCAGATATGATGGTTTGTCTGTTCCACATGCTTATCTAGGGTGGAGGTGCGGGACCTTCCATGCCTAATGTGAGCCGCATGTTCATAGATCCTTTCACTAATAGACCTACCAGTTTCACCAATGTAAGGTATCCCATAGGAACAAGGAATAATGTAGACACCTTTTCTGTCCCTAGGGTTCACTGGATCTTTAGCCGATTTAAGAGAGCTGTGAATCGTGTTAAGGGGCTTGAAGGAAGAAGAAACCCTATGCTTCTTAAGGATCCTATCAATCCTATCAGTGGTTCCCTGAATGAAAGGAAGCCATACATTGCAGGACCACTGATTAGGTTGATTTTTATTTTTAACTAAGGGCTCTTTCTGCTTTAAGAAAAGCATTAATTCCTTGTGACTTACTATAACCATTTTTACAAAAGACACTAAGGAGATGGGTCTTCTCTCCCTCAAGGTGAGACTCATCAGAGATTCTCAATGCCCTAGTGGCTAAGGTGTTGAGGATGCCTAATTTTTTAGCAGGGAAATGATGCGAACCAGCGTGAAGATATTGCTCAGTATGCATTTTCTTACGAAAGAATTGATGGGAGGAATAACCGTCGCCCTTTCTAGAGATAAGAACGTCATGGAAATGAAGGCTACCATCCACCTCATAATCCATGGTGAATTTTATGGAGCAAGGTTGACTATTAATATGAATGAAGAAACAATCCAAATCTTCCTTACCATGAGGCCAGACGACACAAGTATCATCTACAAACCTTTTCCAAAGCTTTGGTTGGTACAGAGCAGAGGAAAGAGCCTTGGATTTGAAGTCCTACATAAATATATTAGCAACAATCGAGGAAAGGGGAGAACCCATGGCAACACCACATGTTTTCTCATAAAAATCACCTTCAAAACTAAAGAAAGTAGATGTTAAGAAAATCCAAGCTAAATGGGCCATATCTCGATTAATGATGCGATTAATGACTTCAATGGCCTCATTAATGGGGATAATGTTGAAAAGAGAGACAGCATCAAAACTAACAAGCTTGTCTTCAGGACCCATTCTAACGCCCTTTAACACATTAACAAAAGAGGAAGAATATTTAACAAAGGATTCAGTGTGACCTACGAGAGGTTTAAGCTTGAGGGCCAAATACTTGGCGAGAAGATAAGTCAGAGCACCAATGGTGTTAACAATAGGCCGAAGGGGAGCACCATCCTTATGGATTTTGGGGAGACCATAGATTCTTGGAGTAAGGGGGTTGTTTTCAATCAAATTCTTACTAAGAGAACTCACAGAGCTACTTTATTTGATAGCTTCAACAACTGCTCTTGAGACCTTTTTTAAGGGATTTTTAGGAAATTTCTTGTAGCTCCCACTATTCTCCAAATGGTCTACCATTTTCTTCCTATAATCCTCTTTATTAAGAATTACAGCTGCACCTCCTTCGTCGGCTTTAATAACCACAATATCCTTATTATTATTTAAGGATTTTAAGGCCTCAAACTCAGGCTTATTGAGGTTGCTCTCGGGGGGCTTGGCTTTCGTTAATATGACCACACAATCCTGCCTAATAATGTCCTTGGAGGAATCCGGTAAGTCCCTGATGCCAAATTCAATGTCGCAAATGATATCTTGAATGGGGATTTTCCTAGGTGCTAGGGCAAAATTAAAGCCTTTCTCTAGAAAACTATAAACCGACGAGTCAAAGGAAAAGCTCGAGAGATTAACTACTTTATTACTATAGTCATTCTTATTTTTATTAATATTATTATTGGAATTGGTATTATTATTAATAAGATTACTTTTATCCTCCTAATTATTACTATCCTCAGTGTTGATAGAAAAGTTACTATCATTTTTAATATTGTTAATCTTATCATTATTAATATTATTATCTATAGTAGAGTCATTTTCATATTTATTATTAAGTTCAATAAATCTCTTTTTCTTATTATTGGGCCATTTTTAGTTTTTAATGTTGATATACTCTTTATTCATAATTAAATGTTTATTATTACTATTACCCAAATTTAGATTTTTTAAAGTTAGTTTCATTACTTTTAGAGTTAATTTCAAATTTGCTAATAGAGTTATTAGTATAATTACTACCTAATTACTTTTAGAGTTAATTTCAAATTTGCTAATAGAGTTATTAGTATAATTACTACCTAATTTGCTAGGGCTGAGATGGTTAATAGAAGAATTAACATTGTTAGAATATGTAACCACGGGAGCCTCATAACTTACAGGGATGGACTTACCCGAATTGGAAACGCTGGAAGTGAAGGCAGCGGATCCACTGGATTTACCGGAAGGCAAGCAGTCATCACCGAAGTCTGAACCCAATGAACATATATTTATATATTCTTTATATTTAAATATTATTTATTCTTATTTTAGCTTTTTAATTAATATTTAGTTTTTTTTTTAATTAGTTAGTGTGAATTTCCATTCTGTAGGTTTTTCATATTTAATATTTTACTATCAATATGATGCATTTAAAAAAAAATATATATAATTGAATAAAACAATTTTCCATAATTTTTTTCATAATTAGTTTGGTTAACTATTCAATTAATTTAATAATAATTAATTACGTTTGTTAATTAATTAATTAATTAATAATTAATTTAATTTTAATATATTATTTATATTTAAATATAATTTAATTTAATTTTTATATATTCTTTATATTTAAATATTATTTATTCTTCTTTTAGTTTTTTTATTAATATTTAGTTTTTTTTAATTAGTTATTGTGAATTTCCATTCAGTAGGTTTTTCATGTTTAATATTTTATTATCAATATGATGCTTTAAAAACAAATTATATAAAATTGAATAAAACAATTTTCCCTAAATTTTTTCATTTTTAATTATTTTAAATATTAGTTTTTCTTAATTATTTAATTAATTTAATAATAATTTATTTATTTATATTTTGTATATAAAAATAGTTGAAATCTTGTAATATAAAGAATTGTGAAGATGCTGATTTCTGTAAGTGTGATATTGTTGAAGTGTTCAATATCAACCATATCACATCATCATGCTTTTAACTATGAAAATTTCAATGTTAAAATATAAAAAATAAAATTTCAATGTTAAAATATAAAAAATTGTTTGATTGCTAATGAGCTAAAACATTGAAAAAAATACTACGTATTATATTTAACAAAATAACAAATGTTTGCTAGTTTCCTTAAAATTGTGACACGTATCCTTGGTAAGAATTCTTCAAGTTTGTATGAATTCTTTAAGTTTGTATAAATTTTAAAAATGACTTTTAGTATTAAGTCTAGTTTGCAATACATAAAGAAATTTTAAATTTATAAACAAGATCATATTTCTAAGATTTTGTTAGACATAGTTAGAGAAATGAAGGTTTTATATTATTATTGTTTTAATGTCATGTTCTATAATGTGCCACTTTCTCGTGTAAAATTGAGTGGAGATATGAAGATATTAATATCTTCATTATCTTCCAAGTTGTTGAGATTATTTAGTGATCCCATTTCTATTGGGATTTTATTATGATTTATATGTGTGAGCTTCCATTAATAAAATCTTTGAGTGAGATATACTATTTCTTTGTGTTGTTTTTGTTTTTCTGATTTGATATCAAAGTCATAGATATTTGGTGGATTTGTGAGGAGGGTTGTATGCTTGATTCTACTCAATTCATGGATTGAATAGATATCTAATGTATTGTGTAATTAGGATTGTAGGATATAGTGATTTATCGTGAAGAATTGAGTCTTGATATGCTACAATATTAAGTGGATTTTTTGACAGTGGAAGAGTTTTGTCCTACCTACAGCAATAGCGATTGTTGCAATTTTGCATTATGATCCTTGTAATCCAAAGGGTCTGCTACAAATGATTCATGTTCACGCTCTTCAAACTCTGTTTTTCCCCTTAGTTTGTTAAATCTCCAATCAAGGAATTCCTTCATATGAGAAACATTCAATGATTCTCTAAAATTCATCTTATTGGATTGTATGTAAGCTCATACTTTTGATTTCTAGTTATGGACATCATTCTCAGCTCTTCAAGATCTCCTAAACCAAAGAAAACTAACAAAAAGAGGAAAAAGATAAGGGAATTATGATGCACTTATATTGAGTAGTTCGTGTGATTGAGAAATATGACACGCATACTGGGATTTGGGCATTGGTATCTTTTCCAAGCCTCTAATGGTGGCATATTTTATGTGTGATGTTTCTGATCTAATTTGTGTGCATCAGCGAGTATTGAAATAGATGTGTTCTATGCCATCAATATCAAAAACGATTTAGCATAATTTAATGTAATCAAACTTGG
The DNA here is from genome assembly GCA_034641835.2 of Pinus albicaulis. Taxonomy (NCBI): domain Eukaryota; kingdom Viridiplantae; phylum Streptophyta; class Pinopsida; order Pinales; family Pinaceae; genus Pinus; species Pinus albicaulis. The sequence goes on from CM076573.1 coordinate 632,849,565, forward strand.
ATATCAGTGCATTATCTTAGATTTGACTGTGAACGATATTTTAATTGGGGACATTTGTGAGAGATACACATAATAATTTTATATCATCTTGTCGAAATATGCCAAATCCATTGGCAAACTCATATTTAAATGAGTCCATTAAGCTAGTTGGAGAAAATTTAAAAAAATTGGAAGTTTAAGATGAACATGTCAATTGAAGGCTACAATGTTTAGTCAATGGAATTTGGAGTTGAAACCAATCCAACAAGACCAACAAACTTATTTTAGGATTGGAAATGTAATGTGAGAAAGGAAAAGGTACTCATAACAATGTTTTTAAGACGACAAGATTATTCGCACATTAGGATTGCAATACATCTAAGGAAACATGAGATACAATTAAAAGGTTGTATGAAACTTGAAATAAATATCGAGTGTTATTCTTAAATAAGACAATTTTATCAATTAAAATGGAGGGAAACGAAAACTTTAGTGAATTTCTTTCTAGAATTAGAGAATTTCATGATAATATTGGCGCTATTCATGAAAAAATTTCAAACAATGATCTAGTAACAATTATATTAAATGAGATATTGGATGATTATCATATCTTCATCACTAGTCTTGTAGTTAGGGAAAAGGCTCCTACATCTAATGAATTGATAGGTGTTCTCCTACAAGATGAAGAAATAAAGAATAAACTCGGTTGAAAATATCAAAGTTTAGATTTAATGTTAGTAGCCAAAGAGAGGTAGTCATACAAAGGAAATCCATGGGAAAAGAATAAAGGAGGAAACTGGTAGTCAAAACCATATTAAGGTACAACACCACTAAGGGAAACTATTGATATGAAGAGGAAGGATGGATGCTTATATTGTGGTAATCCTATAAATTTTTCTAAAGGTTGCAATAAAAATAGATTTGATGAGTCCAAACATAGAAGGAATCAGAAATATTGTTGAGAAAGAAGCCACAATTAGTGATAATCTCAAAAATCTCAAATTATCATTTCAGATGTTGCTTTATCAATAGAAATTTATGTTGTTAATGCACAACTTATTGATTATGGTGTTCCATTAACGTAACATGATATTTAATAAAAAATGCAATGATAAATATTGTGTCCCTGTATGAAAAGATGGTCCTTGATATCCCAAAGTGCACCCAAACATATCCAAAGAACATGTTCACTATTTCTTACCGAATGATTTTTTTTTTTTTTTTTGGGGGGGGGGCGGCGGGTGGTGGGGGTCTATTAGAACACACATAGTTTCGAACCTATCAATTACCATGAACAAATAGTCACGCCCTTCATGGTTGTTCCTAAACCTCTGAAAAAGTCCATGGATATACTTTCCCAAGGAGAAGTGGGTATAAAAAAGGGGTAATATAAACCTTATTTCCTATTGCTAGGCTTGCCAATATAACTAGGCATGCATTCTCTTAAGAACCTAGCTACCTCTTGTTTCATTCTGGGCTAGTACACATAACTATGCAATTTGGTTAGTGTATTCCCCACATTAATATTCCCTACAACCTTAGAGTTGTGAGCCTCTCTAATCAGCTAAAGATTCTCACCTTTAGGAGTGCATAACTTATCTAACTTATAGAGAAACCTTTTCTAGAGATGGTTGTAAATTGTGTTGTTTCCATCATGCACATGACTCTAGCTCTGGTACTGTTAAGAACCCTCACTAATGTCCTTATCCTATATATGTCCTTCTCTATATGCATCATAGGTGAAAGGATCCATATTCATGAGTACCGAAATATTAATATTTGATGTGGGTGGCCTAAAAATGATGTTGGCCAACTTGTTTTTGTCACCCTTCTTGTACTTGACCACTAAATGAAATTATATAAAAACCACATCCACATGTAATTACTAGTCTATTGTAGCTTACTTTGGGCTTTTATTTACCATAATGGTCGGTTACCTATGTGCATTATTGTCTTATTTCCCATCAAATAATGTTTCCACTGCTTCATAGATTGCACCAGTGCATAGAGCTCCTTGTCATAGGTAGAGTAGTTGAGAACCACCCCATGAAATTTTTTGTAATGGTAGCATACACACATTTCTCTCTATACCAGTACTTCTCCCATAGAATACTTAATCACACATGTCCACTTTGAAGGACTTCTACAAATTCAATATCATCAGAACAAGTGCTTGATGGATCTTATTATTTAACTCCTAAAAGGATTTCTATTGATCCTTTCCCTAGTGGAAAACATTTCTACTGAATGTTATGGCATGGAGCGGTGCTTTTATTGCTGAGAAAAAGGCCATAAATTCCCTCAATTACTATGTTTTCCCAACAAAAATCCTAAACCTAGAAACATTAGTAAGAACTGACCACTTCATGATGGCCTCCATCTTGGCAGGATCCATCTTCTTGTCTCCTCCAGCTATCACATATCCCAGATACATCAAATATTGTTGTAAAAAATCAAATTTCTTGATATTTTCCAGTAGTGGATGCTTATTAATTGTCTCTATCACCTACATCAAATGTGAGATATACTTGTTGTTGGTAGCACTATATAGCATTATATCATCCAAATAAATAATAACAAATGAATCTATAAAAGAATGTAGTATATCATTCATTAATATCATGAATAAATAGGATTAATGAATAACCACTCATACAAACCTTTCTTGGTTTTGAGTTGGTCTTTCGGGTATCTTCTTCTTTGACCCTAAGTTGGTGATATCCTGACTTTGAATCTAGCTTGGTGAAGTATTTTACTTGCTACTACTCATCGAGAACATCATCTATCCTAGGTAGTGGGTACTTTTTCTTGAGCTTAATTTTTTTTTTATTCCTTGTAGTCACATCTTCCAAGTCCCATCATTCTTTAGCACAATGATAATGGGTAACCTGTGTGATCCACATGGTGAGGTGCTTGGTCAAATGACACCATGCTTTGATATTTACTATAATTGTTTCTCTTAAAAATAAAAATAAAAATTCTTGCTAGAAATGATCAGCTTTTTGGCATGGTTGGTACTTATTAGAGAGATCTTTGACTTACCCTTATTTGGGTTGATGGTGAACGATTTTATGTCATTCCTAAGGTGGTATTGTTTAACTTTTTTCATGAAGATAACATCATGCATGTACATATAGGGACTCCCAATAACAACTCCACATATATCTAGTGGAAATATAAATAATTCTACTTCATCAGTAAAATCAACACTAATAGAAAATTTGATTATACATTATTTGGTTAGTTTTATCTCTACCTCCTTGTTGAACCATCCCAATGGACATGGGCTAGGATGGTCATAAGTGTCCAGTCCTAGTTTCTTGACTATATATTCTACTATGAGATTCTCCTTTGATCCTAAGTCAAATAAAGCATCAATTTTTGTCTTTTTGACTTGTATCTTTATATGGAAGAGTCTATTCATTTCCTTCTCTTCTTGTTGTTGATGGTTACTAAAATTCACCTCTTTTTGCATTGAGCTACATTCAATCTTCTCATCCATGTCTGAGATTCTTTCCACTTGATTACTAGAATATATGGTCATGATATTTTTTCTTTTCAACATCTTTCTTTCAGTTCTTTGGGTTGATCTCTCGATGCAACTTCCAACACTTCTCGTGGATATGACTGTTAACGTTATAGTGGTTGTTGGGATATTTTCACTGGTGTATTTTATTTTAATTTTTTTCCCCTTTCCACTTCTTCTTCCCCTCCTTGGAAGCTTCTTGGTGCTCCTTGTTCTTTGAAACACTTAATTTTCCTTTTTTCTAACCTATGTTCTCGAGGTATTGATCTCGGTTTTAATAGTGTCACTTTCTTCCACAAATGGCTATGTAGACCCACCAAATACTTGACAAGTATCTTTGGATTATTTGGGGAGATACCTAGCATTGTTTCCATATTCTTAAATTTTGTAGTGTACTCCTATACACCCTACTCTTGTGTTTGTCTGAAGAAATTCCCTAAGATCCACTAGTCCTCTACATTAGAGGAAAATTTAGCCTAAAAGTTCCCATGAAATTTTCACGTACATAATATGTAAACCAATCAAAATCCTTTAGATTTAAAAAGAGGTGCTGTAAATATTTTGGAGGGAAAAAAATTATTTTTCGTAATTGTATTTTTAGCATATCTCCTTATATGTGTACTCAAATTTCAAGTGTAGAAACTCATTGGATTCATAATTATCTTATGCATTCCACAAGTACCCATAATGCATACTTTTGAGAATATTTGCATTAATAAAAATTTAATATACATTAAAAAATGTGTTGAACATGTTTTCCTTTAAGGTATCTTTATTTTTTCATCAATGTTGGTCTTATCAAAAGTATGCATAATGGGTACTCATTGGATGAAAATTTTAATCTTGCATCCAATGAGTGTATGCACTTGAAATTTGAGTAAAACTATCAAGATATAAGCCAGAAATACAATAAAAAAATAGTTTTCTTATTTTCCCTCCAAAATTCATAACTCTTATTTTATTATTTTTCCTTAGGAGGCCACTTTTAAGCTAAAATTTACTCTAATGGTTGTGACTTTATGAAAGTTTTGAAATCCCCTCCCTCAGTCATTGAGGGATCTCTCTCTATTCTGATATTTTCCATGTGGATTTCCCATACAATTATGGGATGAGCCTTTAATTTTAGACATACAAAATATTTTTTTTGTTCTTCCTCTATGTGGTGAACAATAAAATAAACATCTAACAATTGCAAGCAATGATTTAAATTCAAAGCCTCAATATTACCTTGATATGGCTTGATGTACACCTTCATTTCCATCTTGAACATGGACTATGAGTGGTTCATCACACTCAAACTCGGTTGCTCCTTTTCGGGTTATTTCTTAGGCTCCCTCTCTAATTCATCTTGATCCCATGATCTCTCCTCATATCTGACCTATACATTAGAACCTACATCTTCTCTAAATAAAAAAATCATATTGGTCAGGGCCACCATGAGGAGGTTCACATTGTGGTTTGTTTCTACGACTTATGCTTCCAACCACGGAAACCTCCCCTCTGTGGTGTCTTGAGGGTTATTAATAAATTCATCAAGAATGGCCAAGGTTTTACGAATTTATTCTTAAACCAATATAGATACCCTACAACCTCCCAAAAAATACCCAAAGACACATGCTATGATACAAATATTATTTTTAAACTATAGTGGATATTAAATTGGACAATTTTTCACAACTAATATACTAAAATATATTTAAGATTCGATAATATTTTCTTAGATTTATGGATTCCTTAATTACTATGTTATGCATATGCATGTAATAGATAAAATATGGAAAATATATAATAAAAAATTAAAACTCCCCTACCACAATGAAAAACCATTTGATTCGGGAAACCCTTAGAAGAGAAATACCAACTACAAGATGAGGCCACTCCGTTCTCTCTTTCTCTCAATAGAAATAGATGCAACTACAAAGGAGTGATACCTTTGGCCCATGGGCTACTATAGTACACACTCTCTTTGTTTTATCTCTCCCTATCAACTCGCCAATACTCTTTTCATATATGGAAAAATATACTTGAATAGAATGAAACCCAGTTTCAACCTCCTAATGGCCCAATTAAAAAATAGAGCAAAATCATACTAGTATTTAAGCTTTACCTTCAAATCCTAAACAGAGTTAGTATATTAAATCTTCTAGAGTCTTATTTATAATGATCACATGGCTAGACCCTTTTCCATCAATAATGGAGATTCACATGGCATCCTCTCAAATCATGGTGGTCAAAATAGGAATGTAAACTTTCAAGTGGGATACATTTTGAGGTGATTCTTATGATGTTGAAATGGTATATGTGTGTAGAATATAGGTACGTTTTTTCACTGAAGTGGAAATATGTTACCCTCAAAAAATTCCATTTAATTCCTCAATCTACTTTTGAAAGGTTTCAGACCCCAATTCACAAAACCAAGAACCATTAGTAAAAATGGTCCCATGAGATGATTCCTCCAATTTTTCAACTCTAAAAGCACAAATATTAATGAAAAATACTATAATGATCCAATTCAAATATTATGGATTTGGGATATGAATATATAGTCCCCACTTCTTGAGTATAGGTTTGAAGATGGCATATGCAATGCATGACCTAATATGTCTGTTAATGTCTTGTTAGAGTTTTTAAATATGGCCATGTATTATTTTTATTTAGTTTCTCTTTCACCATATTTTTTTCTCATATTTCATAATATTTTCTGAAAATTTCTTGATGGTATAAAATAAGAGAATTTAGCATGTGAAAAGTCCTTGTTAATAACCCTAAAAAATGTGTATCATCCTTTTTTTATATATTCCAAATGTAAATCATTATAAAGTGAAGATATTATCTTGGCTTAACATCATAGATGTTAAAATTCATGCCAAATCCCTCAAGTGTGCATTATTTCTTTCCCAAAGTAGATATTTCATGCAAATTTACAAACTCAAGAAATATAAGCTAGTCTTGAGAAGGATGCATGCCACACTTAACAATAGAACGCCCTATCTTAAATAAATAATGGTGATGATTTATTTTAGTGTGGATGACCTTATCCCATTCTCAAAATCCCTATTGTTGGTTGACATTTTATTATTCTATCATTTTATTTTTAAATATAAATGTAAGATACAAACAAATATAGACTACCTATGGTGATATTATAGACACTTTGACCTATGAATCATTAAAACAAGGTCCTCTTTTTAATATTTCCTACTGGTGTGTCCAACTCATTTTCTCTTCTTATCTATGGGAAAATAAATTGTATAATAGGAATGCAAACCCTTCGGTCCTTATTGCTTAGTTTTGAACATGAATTGATAGTCATCTAAGATTTAGATTAAGGTTTTCATAGGTTGAAATTATAGATTAGGGTTAGGGTTTTAGACCTTCTAAAATCTTATAAAAATTCCACAAAAATTTCTACACACATATGAGTCATAATAATTAGCATGGAATCCACTTGGTAATGGGAAGGTCAAAGCACAGGGGCAAGATGCACAAGTTTCCCATGGCAGTTCATTTATAGACTTCAATAGCAATAATTTAAGTTAAGTAAAGGTATTGAACTTCATAGTGATTGGTGAATCCAACGAGGCTTTAAAATTAGGTTTGGGTGTGTTATTTTAAAACTAATCTCAAAATTGTGTTCCCAAAACAAATTGGAGAGAGAGAGAGACTAGGAAATATGGACTACATGGATATTTCTCTATAAATACAATAATTTTGTGGCTAGATAGATCAAGTCCTCTCCTTAAATTTGATATGGTACCAAAAATGGTTGTTCAAATGTTGTTATTGTACCACATTAAAATGTTGAAGAAATGAAATGGTGAGGGACCCATTTTGAAATTAAATGTTACGGTGTTGAGAGGACATGACCCTTTCATGATTACTATAAAATCCCCAAGCTCCAAAATAGGATGGGTCCAATATCAACAATATCCAAAGATAAACATGGTAGTCATTTCTTCTTGATAATATTAAAGGATTGAAATTTTAACTAACCAACCTATCTTGATGTTCTACTTGTAAGTATATAATAAAAATGGAAAATTAATCGACCTTAAATATTGAACTCTTGGTTACCGTAACTACTACTAACGATTTTTTGTTGATGAGACATATTCCCTCATTCATACAAATTGAAAACATTGCAATAAAGGGATTTTTTTGGGTTAGGAATCAATATATTTGTAAGGATTGAGAAATATTTATCTTTCAGATTGAAAAATAACCAAACATTACAAATTCTAGCAATAAACAATATATCTCTATAGAAACAACCATATACTTTCATCTTTCCTTTTTTATTTCATATATAAAATTTATCATATTCAATTATTTTACATGTTAGTTCCTTTTCCTAGTGACAAATCATCCATGTAACTTTTTGACTACACATTTAATGTGTTATTTCTTTCTTTTCATGTTTCCTATGTGTTTTGAACTTAGTTCTAGAAAATCTAGGGCATTGTGCATGCTATTTTTACCTATAAATGGTGTATAGATGATTTCATGACCCTTCAATATGTCAAATGTAAGTTAAACAACACACCAAGTAGGAAAGACATGCAATACTCCAATTTGATTGTGGGCATGTCAAGTGGGATAAGTGTAACTCTAGGAAAGATGCATAAAAAATTGGAAAATTCAATCAAAATGTTTGGGTTCATCCACCTTATGTTTAAAATAAAATTTCCTTTGATAAAACATTATTTTATTGAAAATATAATTTAAAAAAAAATGGAATCTATGACAATTTTATATTCTTCTCACATGTTTATCATTCCATTAATTCCAACCTTTAATACTTATTTATAATAGTAACAACCAAAAATAAACTTTTCCAAACACTATCACCCTTTAGCATGTTTCAAATAATCGCTTATCTTCATGTATCCACCTTGGAATCTACTTTAATGGATGTTGTAGGTTCCACCTCAACATGTGCCATATCAACATATGCCATATGATAACTCCCACATCAACATGTGATGTGTTGACATGGTGCCTACAGTGTGCCATGTGCAGCACGACATTTAGGCATAATGTTTATTAATTTTTGGAATGTTGATGACTTGACACTATTATATTGACCTTATAATTACACTTGATGCAACATATTTTGACATTAAATAAATGTTTATAATGCCCATTTAAAGTCAGAAAATGACCCAAAAGGTATTAGTGTCTCAATATTTCTTGATATATTTGCACATAGAAAATTTAAGGATGGAAAATTATTTTAAAGTTTAGAAAGCTTGGTGAATCTTACTAGTTCCTAATATGCAAATTGTACGTGTTTGGGAATATTTTTTGAAAAAATATTGAAATTTCTATTGATTTTATCTTTGTGTCTACAAAATATTGGCAATTTTTAAGGTAAAATAATTTTATACTATAAAATTAGGGCTATAATTATTTTTCAAAAAAAATGGAAATTAACAAATATTATTTTTTTTATTATTTAATTAGCCCAATGGGAATACTAGCCCCTAAAATTTTCCTTGTATTTGTACATTGAGAAAGGGTTACAGTTTGTGCAAATCAACATATTTTTTTCAATTAATGCAATAATGACATCTTCGAGAGATGAAGAAATAAGAAGGCACATAAGTAGTGTAACCAAGATGGTGGCCTGAGTAAATTAGAAAGAGATAAGATTTATCCTATAAAATACATATTGCTTGTGATCCACAGTATAGTATTTTGACTATGAATTAGTCTGACATGTTAAAACACTAAACAATGGAATTTTACCATATATAAAAAACATTTCATTTGCACATATAACTAACATAACACCTTGCATTCACAGACATGAATATTCTGAGTATTATGGCTTATCATTACACTTTAAATAGGGATGTATACAACTACATGGGGAATCACTCCACTGTGTACCATTCTCATACAACCATGCAAATATATGTAACACATTCATATAGGTAACGTGTATTCTATTTTTTCAATATAAGATCATTATAATACAATACGTTTATGTGGTTAACACATTTGTTAGAATATATATGTATGTGTAAATTTATTCTATACTATTGGAAGTCAGTATAGCACACGAAATGAATTCATACATATTATATAGCATGGTTTTTGGATTTCTTTTCGGTGCCACATTGAGGCTATGCGTGCATCCGAAGAAAAAACATATACCCACAATCACTACGTATTAATTGTTTGCATATTTTTTTATGCATTTGTGGTGATGTACTTAAGAATTTTGCGATAATGTTATTCGATGGCGCTCCTACCAACTCTGCTCTAGCAAGATCTCAACTCTCCATGATCTCGATCCAACAACAGATGGTTTTTTTCAAATTTCTCTCTCGTACTTCTTATTGTTCCCTATGCAACTGCTGGACCGTTGATCTCATCGAACGGTGGGTATTGGTCAACCCGGTTCATACCCTAACTACCTCTCAAGTTTTGAAACCCTCTGTCATTCTCTTATTGTGCTTCACCGCTCCGTGAAATTTTCAACCTCAAAGTGGTATTTTCTAGCTTTTGCCCTGGCTATGGCATGGGATAGAGATAAACCTGAGCCACATACCCTTCTTGCCTCCATTGGTAAGCCGCTCAGCTACAGGGATGATTATAGCACCACTAGTCTGGTTTTCTTCTGAGCTCGAGCAGGTAATTGCATTCAACACTCACCTATTCATTACTGTTTAATAACAATTACTCTCTTTGTTTTTATTTTCATATTCCTCCATTAATGTCACGGGTGACTTGTGTGTAGGTGTCCTCCACTGTTTTCATAGCATCTCCCCACTTGTTGATAAGGAGCTGAGGCAGCCAACCATAACATAGGTATGTTGAATACCTACTCGGATCTTCCCACTCAGAGTTCTTGTTAATTACCTTGCTCTGCATACCAAGCAGTGATTGGTTTTCTGCAGGTGCACATTGCAGGTTGATTGCTTGGCATGACTGGATGAATGGTGTATTTAGTCAAACGTTGTACTATTGATGTTTTTATATTTATATATATACATTATTTGACAACCCTAATTCCATCTCGAAAAAATATTTTTGTAGTAACCCACAGTTTAGGCGTATACCTTGCAATGCACAATGTGCATCTTGCAGTTTTAATTTAAATGATTTTCAGTTGGTAACCATGGATCGATACAAAGAAATTGATTTGTTCTTGAATTTCTATATGATTTACCTAGAATTTGGGTATTGGTACAAGCACTACAAAGTGACTTGTGTTTTGTTATACTGCATTATTTTACAAAGTCATTGGAACTGCAGGATAACTTATTTATTTATAGCTACTTTACTATTTTTATGATATTTTTCTACATGCAACATTTTTTTTATGGTTTGAAATTATATTAATCTTAGTTTTTCCATAATTTATGACCTAGTACAGGATTACAAACCTACTCTTCATAGCACCTGATGGTCATTGAGTTGCCTGGCGCCCCCAAGGGAAAGACCGTCTAGGCCACTGCTTGGTTGGTCAAAACCCTCGGTGGTCAAGGATTAATACCCTACAGAGTTAAGAAAGTTATGGTTTTACTGTTATTTAAATTTTTTCTTACTGTGCAGGGTTGGCCATTTCTGTTTTGTTTTAAAAACAATCCTTAAATAAATATTAAACATACTTATTTCTATGTGGAGGGTTATGTACTCTTTCTAATAACTCACATCACATTATTAACAATTAATTTAAATAAAAGAGACTACAAACCTTGTTATTTTCTACTGTACCAGATTAATCATATATCTACAACATATTATATGATTATACATATCTGTGTTGTGGCTTGCTTAAAATATTATCGACTGTACTGAGCTTGGTAAAACCTCCCAACCGTGAGAAGGACGAACTCGTTCACTTCTCCCCACCCAGCTCTAGCTCTTTAGCAGTTCACATAGTTTTTTCCACACAACCACCTTGGAAACGAGACTCTGGTCTAGCATCTAGTGTTAGGTAGATACTACTCCACTCACTCTCCATGTCTAGTTAATGGGTTATCTCAGGTAGTGTCGTGCCTCCTTTAGACTATTGTCTTTTATTTAATATCCTAAATTCTCTTTCTCTCGTGATAATTTAGGAGGAAAAACAAACCCTTCCCCTTCTTTATATTTCCAATAAATCTCTAGGGAAGTGGTTATAACCATGAAAATGTCTTAACTGCTCAGGGGTCCACTTAATTAATCAAACAAAATATTTATATTAAATTTAAAATGACACAAAAATTTATCATCTTTTATTTTTACTTAAAATATATTAAAAACAAAATATTTATCACAATAATTCCTAGTAACCAATAGTTTGTAAAAAACAGGGGGGTTACATATTCCCCCTCTCCATCATAACACCATCCTCAGTGTTTATTCCATATCATGGAACATATTGGGGTAAGCTTGTTTCATCAACTCTTCATCTTCCCATGTGGCCTCTTCTGGGCTGGAGTGCATCCACTACACTTTAACCTGGTGACTATTTGCCTACGTAGTGTGGCTTCTCTCTTGTCAAGAATACGTAGGGGTTCTATCGTGAACCCTCCATCCACTTCAACCTTCCAATCAATATAATGGTTATCAATACATGCTATTACAATATGTCATATATATCTTTTATAATTACTTGGTACACCTACTTGTACATATTTCCACTTAATTATATGTCGGGGGTCATATACATATTTCTTTAACAGAGAAACGTGAAACACATTTTGGATCCTTATATATTTAGGAAGGGCCAACTGGTAAGCTACCAGACCTATCCTCTCCAAAATTTGGAAGGGTCCGCAATAGCGAGGTGCTAATTTAGCACAACCATTCTATTGTAAGATGCTTTTCCTAGGTTTGATCCTTAAGTAAACATGATCCCCCACTTGAAATTATTTATGAGTTCTTTCCTTGTCTGCATAAATATTATGTCTATCTTGGGAACCTTGTAGATTCTATCGAAGATTTTTAACTTCCTTCTCCATTTCTCTAAGCACATTTAGGCCCAAAATCATCTTGTCTTCCGTACTATTCCAATTTATGGGTGTTCTACACTTTATACCATACAAGACTTCGTAAGGACTCATTTTAAGTGAATCATGGTAGATATTTTTTTATGTGAACTCCACGAGGTGGAGGTATTCTTCCCACTTCATAGGTTGATTCATTACATACATGCATAGCATGTCATCTAGCACTTGATTCGCCCATTCTATTTGACCATCCATTTGTGGGTGATAAGAAGTGCTAAAGTGCATCTGAGTGCCTCATCCAAAAAAGAGAGATTTCCAAAAGGCAAAGGTAAATTTCATGTCTCTTTTGAAAATAATTACTTTGGGTATTCCATGCAGCCAAAATATTTCTTTCATAAAAATATCTACATTATCCATTGCTTTATAAGTGGACTTTACTGAAATAAAGTGAGCATTCTTACTTAGATTATCTACCACCACGATAGTAGAGTCATGTTGCTTCTTTGTATTAGGAAACCCAGTTATAAAATCGAGCATAATCATTTTCCCATTTCCATTCTGCAATGGGGAGGGGATATAACAAACCTGCAGGATGTTGGTGCTCAACCTTTACCTATTGGCACTCTAGACATTTCACTAGATATTATGTTATATCTTTACACAGTCCTAGCCAAAAGTAATTCTTTTTCAATGCGGAAAATAATTTTTGATATCCTAGATGAGTTGTGTAAGGACTACAATGGTGTTCATCTGGTAATAATTTTTTAATGGATGCTTGATTAGGTACGCATATCCTCACATGGAAGGTCAATTGGCCTTGGCCATTAATTCCGGATTCCTTTTTTTTTCCCACCTTGTGTAATTATTTGGTGTTCTACCAAATGTGCTTGTATTGCGGGTCTCCAGGAATGGCCTCGGCAAGTGGTGTTGATATGTTCAATTCAATCCGGTGGAATTGGATCTCGTACACACATTGTACCTATCTACTTAAGGTATCTGCTACATGATTTTCCTTGCATTTTAAGTGCCTTATATCAAAATTGAATTCTCTTAAAAAGGCAGTCCATCTGGCTTGTCTAGCATTTAGAGTTGGCTGACTAAAGAAATTAGTCAAACGACTGTTATATGTTAATAGTAAAAATTTCTTACCCAATAAATAATGACAACACATTTTTAATGCATGTGATGGGCCTCTAAATTAGACATAAAATAAGGCCCATCTAACCTTTCTTAGGCCCATCTACCTTCCTTATGCACATGAAAGATATATTAAATATCTCCTTCTACACTTAATAATGTTTTCTTATGCTTTAATATGTTCTTAGGAAGGTTTAAAGGTAATTTCAGATTTGTGCTTAATATTGGTTATTTTTGTAGAATATTGTGAGAATATTTGGCATATTATGCAGATTTGGAGAAGGAGATAATTTAGGGACTTGATGCGTGCCACTGGAAGATCAAGATTGAAGAATAAATGAGCGCAATATCAGGAAATTATTGAGAAATATTGGAGATATTCAAGGGGGTTTTCCACCCTCCTTAACTATCATAGGGAGACAATCAACTCGAAGACGAAAGTGCACTCAATCTATGGTTTACTTGGAGTAAAAGTGGACTCAATCACTATTTTCTAGGGAGTCTTTGGTAGCTTCCCTCTAGAATAAATAAAGTTGATAAAGAGCTAATTAGGGTCAATTTCGGTCTAGTTGATTCCATTCCATTTCAGTATATTTCTATTCCATTCGATGTCATTCGATTCGATTCCATTGAGAACTTTTCTTGCAAGCTTTTAGGATTTTGTTGTTTAAGACCTTTGGGATGTAATTAGAATCTATTTTTTTAATGCAATGAGTATTAATATGACCTCTTATTGATCTAGTTCGAGAGATATGGGCTCATGGGTTAGGGCCCAACCCATGTGCCTTAGCTTCTCTGTTGTTTTCATTCTTTTATTTCTATCATTTAGCTAGTTTTATTTCTAATATTCTCAGTGTTGCTATAGGTTGCTGCTATAGATTTAATCTACTTTTCTACACTGTAGAATATTTGATAAACTCCAAAATTTGTGGTCAAGCCTCCCCATCTCATCTCTATCAATAGAGTTCGAGTAGGGTAGACCTTCCCACAGGCCAAAAATTACTTCTGTTTATGATTCGTTGTTTCTGAGTTTAGGGTCGAAATTGTGTTACCATCTCGAGTCTTTCTTTCACTGTCTTATCGCACACTTTTCTATTTTTTTTGCATAAGTAGGTCGGTTTGATTGTAGGTACAAGTATCTTTTCCCGAAATAAGCTCATTAACACCTCCCGCTTCATTTCCCATCTCCCTTCCAGCTCTCCTATTACACTTCTATTCCTTCCTTTTTCTCTTATTTCTAGCGGTCGCCCCTTTTCATTCCCAAAATTCTTGAAAAGCATTAGAATTAAGGCTCCACCCTTGATCCTTAAAACTCCCGCTCATCGTACCTCACTCCATCACAAATCCCAGATAGCCTATGACATTTTTTAATGTTCTCTCATTCCAAGCTTGAATGCGATATCCCTTTCTACTTCCCTTTGCTAATTTTTTATTAAAAACAGTCAAAAACATTAGAAACTGCCCTTTTTTTCCCTTTGGACTTGCCATCGGTCCTTCTTGTAATCACATTTCCCATTTGGTCCTTGTTAACACATTCCTCTTCCAAACCCCAATTGTGATATTCATTTTTACCTCCTTTCTCCTTCACTCCTCATTTGTATGTCAAAAACCTTTGAAATAACCTTACTCCACCTTTTTCTTTTTAGTGAAAATCCCATTGCAATTCGCAATTCGTAATTCCTGTTGGCCTTCGTTATACTTACCACTCCTATTTTCCGATTACGAGACTATTAATGCACTCCGCCACTGGTCCTCCTTCCATGTCAGCCATCGCACCTCGCACTTCACATTTTTCTCACAAACAACACTTTTTCCACTCCGACAGATTTTCGAAATTCTGATTTTAATTTCGCATATCGCATATCGCATTTCCGCCCTCCCATCACATTTCCGCCATTGAAATTTTCAAATCCTCCCACTCCAAAGCATATTTTCAATGTTATAAGCTTTAATAAAGTCCAAACCCCTCTTTCCACACCTCTAAACCTTGTCCTGCATGTTTAAGCCCTCCACTAGCCTCTTTAGCCTTTTCCCTCCAAACTGCAGGCAACATTTTTTAAATTTTAGTTAGATCGTGAATAGTTGCATGGTTATAAGCATGATAGCATGGTAGATATATCATAGGATAAGTAGAGTGAATTTAGCCATTTGGCCAATTAAGTGTGGTTAGAATTAGTTTCCTTTTCTGTCATTTCTGTAAGCAATTTAATTTAGTTTCTTTCCTATCATTTCTTTTCAGCAATTTAATTTAGTTTCCTTCTGTCATTTCCTTTCTACAATTTAGTTTAGTTTCATTTAAGTGGAAAGACTTCACCAAGAAACCCTATAAGTAGCACCCTTTCGTAGAGTGGAAGAGGATGACATGAGTAGAATGCATCTGTTGTGTATACAACATTGTCACCTACAAGTTTGTACAAACCTCGGGTTGATAAAGTAAAGTAGGGAATCCTATGGGATTTGTAGCACTCTTGGTGCAATACCAGGGCTCTCCACTCTTTGGCACCGTTATCGGGGAGGCGTCTAGTATATGCTTTGATTATGTTTTAGCATTATTTTCTTCTTTCATTTTTCATGTTGTTTCCGAAATATTTAAAAATACAAAAAATTCTGATTTTTATGCCTCATAGGAGTAGGGATACTCAGAATTAAAAAAAAAAATAGTTCTCCAATACCAACCTTCCCAGTTGACCACGTGGTGTAGTAAGAACCACATCACCATACACTTTTGAAGGTAGAAGATATGGATGTATATGATGACAATGAAGAATATCTTATTGGGTTTCCCATTCAAGATATGGACATCAGTGTACATATGAATAGCATCCCTCCATCCTTCTTTCCCAACTTCCATGGTATGAGGACAAAGGATCCGGAAACATTTCTCTTTAAATTTGATATATTTTGTAGATCTTATGGCTACTTATCACACATTCAAAAAATGAGTTTTTTCTTGCAACATTGAAGGATAAAGCTCTTAATGGTTCATGAGTCTTGGTACTAATTCAATAAGATCATGGAATGATATGAAAAATATATTTCTAGAAAAATATAAAGATCATGAACTTAGAGAAGAAATTTTTAGAATGAACCAAGAAGAAGATGAGAGCCTTGAGGATCTAACAGAGAGGTTCATCTATAATGTTAAGAGGGTAAAATTGCATCATCTAGGATTTGACACACTAAAAAGCGTCTTACTTAGAACAGTTAGGGATGAGTGGATTGATCTCCTTAATATCATGAGTAGAGGAGATGTGTACCAATTGTCACTTGAATAAATTTGTGAAACATGCAAGCACATATCAAGAAGAAGGGAAAGAGGAAGTAAATCAACATCAACATTGCTAAGGCAAGAGGAACTTGGAAACTTTGTTGATAAATTTAAAATAGAAATTCTTAGCAATCTTAGTGAACAAGTCGAAATGTTAAGAATGAAAAATGAGCAAAAAGAAGATGATGATTTTTTTTATCCATGTAGAAAAATATACTACTAATGGTTTTTCATCATTCCCCAGGTTTAAATAATTTTACCAAGAAGACAATGGAGCAAGGCAATCACCAACGAAGCTATGTTATGTAGCTCCAAGGAGACCCTGGTAGCATAGTCAACTTGATATGATGCAAGGACCTACTTCACAATGCCAAGCTTATTCACTTCCATTTCAAGCTAATTGGGACACACTCCCTCCTTGGAAACCTTGGCCATCTCAACCCCAAAACCAATCTTGGCAACATGGTTGGAAAGGACCTTATTGGGAAAATCTGCAATATCCTCAATATTTCCCGCCATATCATCCATACCCAACTCCATGCTATCCCTACCATCCACCTCCACCAAAACCACAACCTCAACCCCATCCATCTCATATATCTGTCGCCCCTTAACTACCTGTACCACCATTTCCAAACCCATACAATGAAGTATCTCAACTCACTTACAATGTTGAGGTACAACACTTCCAAACATCTCCTCTTTATCTACATGGTATTCATCTTAGTTCAAGAAAGGTATTACAAAGAAACTATTTTATTAATGTAATTAAAGGACAACATCAAGAAGACGAAGATCCAAATGAGGATATCAAAAGATCAAGGGCTGCACTTGATGAAGAGTCGGCATCAGAATCAGATGTTGAGAAAGTTTCCTCATTTTTACCGGCATTTATTCCATGTGTTCAAGAGAAAAATCAGAAAAAAGAGGAAGAGTTGAATGTCATAATAGAAGAGGACATCCAAGGTGATCCAACTCAACAACTGGACCAGGGGCATCACAACTATATTGACGTATGGTTCCAAACATTCATTAAGTTGTAGCAACATGCTCTTCTCCAATAGTAATTGATACAATCCCAGTAAAAGAAATTCATCTCTCATATTTATGTACATTTCAAAGCATGTATTCCAAGCGTGTACATGATTTTATTTGTCATGTTGATGTGTACATGGATCCATTGGAAGTATTCCTATACTTGAAAAGGTTTTTTTTTTTCAATTAGAGTAGGAAAGTGAAAAAAAACAAAATCTCAGGTGAAAACCTATTTTCAAGCGTTTGAGATTGGCTCACTGATTGAAAATCTCTATGAGGCGGTCATTGGGTTGAAAAAAAAAGATATAGGTGGAAAATCCTTTAAGGCGCCTAGGCAGACCTACTAGTGGAAAACCTCATTAAGGCAGCTAGTCCAACACTCTTAAATTCCCATTAAAACCCTTTTAAACCATTCAACTCCATTCAAATAAACATCTCCGCCCACCCACAAACATACATATCATATATTATGTAATATATATCATATATATTACATTTTATTACTCTTTCATCCTTTCCGCATTACCTTTATCACTTACCTTTATCGCAGATCCAACCGCGGGTTATTGCAATTGTTGTTTCTTTAAATCCTCGATTCTGAAATGCGATAATTTCCAATTCCCAAATTGTGACATAGCCCATAGCTTATTCTGCCTCGTGATCGCCTATCCATTGATCACCAGCCCTAATTTCATTTCGGCCCCCTTCTCCCATTCTGGTTTTAACACAGTTGGGGGGTCCGAAATAGGCGGTATTGTGATTCAACCCCACTGCAACATGTCTTCCTCTCATCATTATGGACCCCCCCTTCGTTAAAACTACTTACCACTTTCATACCCCCCCAAAAACCATTCTATGCTTTGTGTTAATACCATCGGCCCTACCTTTTTCTCCACCATTCTATCCAAAAGGTTTTGGGTTTTCACCATTTAGAAGGAAAACAACAACAGAAATCCTCTGAACAGATTTTAATTAAACCCACACCACCATTACTCTCAGCACTAGCATGTTTCAGCAGGGCAGCTAGTAGGCCTTAAAAAAATGCATTTATCCTTTTATCTCTCTCTAATGAATGCAGGTTCTCTCCAACCTTTGCAACCATAAAAACAAAAAGTTGGAACAAAAAGAAAATTTGGTAAACACCCTGGTCAAAGGTAGTCAAACTTGGAATTTCTCCTCCTGTGCTTAGAAGCTCCAAAAGGAACTCAAGAAGATTATCACATGAAACTTCAGAGCATCTTCAGAACCACTGAAGACAGCTTCAACAACCATATCAAAATTTTCAATATCACTTGAAAAGACAAATCAATCGTAAGGCTCAGGTATGCAATCATCTTACCCTTTCTTCGAATCTATTTTAGCTTAAGAAAAAATTAAAAAGTGTGAGAAGGAAATTTTTTTATAGCCAAAATCAGTAGTAGGGCAACCTCAGCCTTATCTAGCAACTAGCCTCACTTTTTCCACCAAGAAGAGGAACAAGACAAAAGTAAAAAGGACCAGAGAAAGTGGGTAGTAATGAGTTATTTGTAATGGAAGACAAGGAGTCCAAGGGGTAACCAAGGGTGAACTCAGTTAACAGAAAAATAATTCTAAGTTTATTTTGCATGCAATTAAAAAAAAAAAAAAAAAAAAAAATAAATAGTTAAATAAAAGGTGGATCCACCTCCTCTTGGCATGTGAAACAAATTTTTTTAAGGCATCTGAGGAAATCCATGCATCACCCACGAGAAGAAATGCAAGAAGAATAGAAGTAATATTAGCATGAGGAGCGCCGCATGGGCAAATAAACAGAAAACAAAACAAGCCAGCATGTAGGAACAAACAGAAGGTAGGGAGGATGGATAGGTTTCTCAGAGGATGAGCAACAATTTCAGTAGGGGGGGTGATGATGGGCCTCTAAATCAGACATAAAATAAGGCCCATCTACCTTCCTTATGCACATGAAAATATATATTAAATCTCTCCTTCTGCACTTAATAATGTTTTCTTATGCTTTAATATGTTCTTAGGAAGGTTTAAAGGTAATTGCATATTTGTGCCTAATATTGGTTATTTTTGTAGAATAATGTGATAATATTGGGTAAATTATGTAGATTTGGAGAAGGAGATAATTTAGGGACTTACTCCCTGCCACTAGAAGATCAATATTGTAGAATAAATGAGCACAATATCAGGAAATTATTGAGAAATCTTGGAGAGATTCAAGGCGGTTGTCCACCCTCCTTAACTATCAAAGGCAGCCAAGCAACTCGAAGACAAAAGTGCACTCAATCTATGGTTTACTTGGAGTCAAAGTGGACTCAATCCCTATTTTCTAGGGAGCTATTGGTAGCTTCCCTATTGTGTCGGTGTATTTGGTGAATGAGTGTACCAAACAACACCTGCATAAGAGGAGTTGTTTTTTCCTCTTAAGTTCCTAGTCATAGGAAGATAATCAAAGGGAGTTAGTAGGTTAGTGAACATGCTAAGAAATAAAACATACTAGATAGTGAAATCGTATGCATATTTAGAAAGAAAACAAAATTAAAGTAAACACATAATAGAAAATCTCTAAATAGAGTCAAAAAACTTCAATAATACGAACCGTGTCGCTTATTTCCCCTCTTATTGAGTGCTAGTAGGAATAAAGAATGAAACATTTACCCACTTACCAAGGTACCCTTAGAACTATGAAGTTCTAAGACCCGATGCAATAATGTATTTACCTCTGAGATACCTTGGCGCAAAGTCCCTCTCTCTACTCCGAAGCATTGGAGTTGTTGGGTGGCCAAAAACTGAATCCCCTCTATCTTTGCTCCGGATCACACACTGCTGGATTGCTTGGGGCAATTTTGGACAGCATAGCAATGTGTTCTCCCTTTTTTCATCTCTTGGTGGACTTTATAGAAGAATTCAAACTGTCCTTCCCTCTCTTGGTACATTGATGGATAGTGACCCAAGAGAGGAGGATGATTCCATTTTGTACCACATTATTCCATTGTGTTCTCCCTTAAGGTCCTAAAGAGGCTTGGGCAGCTATTGTTAGGTGGTCTCAAGTGTGGGATCAGTTTCCTGGAGTGTGCCTTCTAGTCCCAGAAAGTGACCTCTGCCACACTCAATTCCACGTGGATTTTTGAGGGAAATTCGCGCAAAGGTGCGCCTATCAAATAAAAATGCGCGCGGAGGTGCATTCTACTATGGTATTGAGTGCACAATTTGATTTTTCTTCTAGACATTAGAGATTTTTAAAATTATTCAGATTCTCTAATGTGCCTCAACCCTATAAATCCTGCTACCTGACATTTAATAATGTCATATTTTGTTGTCTTATTTTGCAGTGATAACAGTTTCCCCCTAATGTGTGAGGTCTAGGTAGAACTGTATAGCTAAAATACATTATAGGTTTTTTTTTTTTATGTACTGTGCAAAGAGAGAGAGAGACCTGCATGTAACATGGAGTTGGAAACACCTTACATCAGTTTGAAGAGTGACCATGTCCTATGGAAACCCTGGAAACAACGATATAATACAATAAATACAATTTTTCTACAAGGTGGGCATGTCCCATGCTCGTAATTCTTTGGCTAGCTAAACATATGTATTTGATAGATACAGATTATGTCTGTGTCACTAGTATGGTAGTGATTTGATGGTTGGTGACGATGATTGTTGATTCCCTCAAGGGTGTTTTTTCTTTGAAAATAGGTGGAATGTGGTACCCATATGCATAAGCTAGGTATGGCATATAAATACGCATTGTATGCATGGGTGTATGGCTAGGACCTTCCCTTGTAAGTATTGCTGAAAGAGACACTTATAAAGGCAAGGGTCTTCGACGAATTTGATCAAAGTGCAATGGTTGTAAGGTACGATACCATATTGACATGAAATCTTGTGTTGTAGTCGAGTGCCAGGAGGATCAATGACATCTGTGGGTAACGATGTCTCCCACAGTGCCACCCGAGGATGTCCTTTTTTTGGTGAGGGGTGATCCAAGGTACTGCTTCCGTTTTGGAAAATGGTTTTTGATGTCGACAAAGAGGAAGCCTCAACCGAACAATAGAGTCACTGATGCAAGGGATCAATATCCTGGATGGGATAGGTTTAACATATGCATTATGGTGAGGGATGACTAAAAAATGATGATGGGAATTCAGTGGCCCAAGGTTGGAGTATAAAAAGCATCTTGGTGGTAGTAATAACTATTTCTGATGGGGAAATCCCTGGAGTCGGTAGGATGCCAGGGTGGGTATATATTGGTTATGAATGTCATGGGGGCTTATGGGTGAGGGGCATGATACTCCTACCCATGGTGACGAGGGATTGTTGCCATGGGAGAAAAAATGGATGGATGAATGGGTGACATAGTGCACCATTTATGGTCTTTGTACACTTACCAAAAGAATTAAATAAAATTATTTGGATTGTACAAAACACAGATACGGGTGCACTGAATCCTAAAAGTGTTCACTCATTGATGATTTGAGGAAGGTGTTTTGCTTAGGGTGGGGGCCCCATTGGTTGGTATCAGTGTGGGGTTGATGAAGCGGATATAAAATGTCACAGATGGGCTATGGTGATGGAGGTATGGTAGGCCAAATGCACGGCATGGTGGTGTTCTTTTGATCTGCTTGCAAAACTTGGTAGTCTGGGAAAGGGGTTTTATTTTGATATGGTAAAACTTGACCTAATGCATGGTGGGTGAAATGGGCATGAGGTGCTTCCCGGAATAAAGTGGTATGGCCATGGCATCATGATTTTTGTGATTTATGTTCTACTTTGAGTGACGAGCACCATGGAGGGGAGGCTCTACCAACCAATGAGGATGTTTATCATGTGCAAGGTGGGGTGATGATAAACATGGTCGGGTGCTTGGAACCTATGGTTAATTTATTATGGAGAAATGACGTCAGGATATGTACAGTTTTTCTGAGACTCTATCATGCTAAGGGTAGAATGATACCTGCGTTGGAACTTTCAGTGGATGGAGTGATGGATGGTTTTGTCGAATACCTGCAAAAAAATACCCCAAGTGAATGCATCTTCTTTATTCAAATTTTATTGAAAGACTTATGCTAAAAAAGAAGATGAGAGAGGGCATACCTGTTGGCACTGAAAAATTAAATTTTTAGAGGTGAAAATGTGTGCACTGCCTTTGGGAATTATGGAGTGATGATCAAAATTTTTCTTTCGGTCCTGTAATTGGGACTTCTGAGCTATCACTATGAACTTCCAAAGTTTCCAAAAAGGGAGACATATAGATGAATATGGCTCAATTCAATTCATCTATTTCATTTGAGTGTTTTAGGTTTTGAGAGGTCAGAGGTTTTTGCAGGGTTGTTCTTGTCATTGTGGTCAGCTTGAGTACCTAGGACTAGCGATTCTTTAGCCCAGTAGGCCCCATGACGTCCTGCATTTTAATTTTTTCATTTTGTTAGTTTGAGGGTCCTTACAAGACGGGCTTGTACAGAACCTCGGTCAACTTTTTCCTTGACTGCGTGGAGGATCAAGGCACAGGCGTGCAACTTTTGCACAAAACTAAGGGTTTTGTGCGAATTTATCACGTATGTACTAGCCTTTGGCATACCTTTGTCATGTCTCTGATAAAAATGGATGCGTTCTCCTCACACATGTCTGAGGAACAGGTGCAAGGAGGGCTGAAGCTAATTTTTGAAACTTTTTTTGGAAATTTTTTCAGTTTTTTAGTGCAATTAGTGTCACTGATGTGTGCCTATTTGATGACAGGATGTTGTGGAGGGAAAGGGATTGGTCTGATCTCCAGGCTGCTTTGGTTGTTGATGCTCATGCGCGCCAGTAGTTGGTGCATTGGGGTCTTCTCAAATTTATTTAGAATGACCTCTTTCGATCACAACATCGTCTTCTATGTTACATGATCTGATGCTGGAATAGGTGACACAAAGTCATGGTGATGTGGGGGTGCAACCTTACTATATGTCCTGAGATAGATATCTAATTTGTGACTAGGATGATGCCTCAAGGAGAGGCGCTTCCTTATCTGCTTCCCCCTAGGAGAGTGGATCTTGAGCTATTTTCCGCAGGCCATTGTGACGGGGCGCCCCTTACGGAGGGGTGCATAGTGATCGCTTATGTGACTGACTTGGCTGGGCGGTGTGCTTTGGCTGCTATTGTATGACTAGCGGGGTCATCTACACCCCATTGGGGGTCAGGGCCACAGATAGGTGTTTTGCGCCAACTGAGGGACGGAAATTTTTTCAATTTTTCCTGTTTTTACTCTGACAGGATGCTGGCTCATCTTTCCAAGGTTCGGGATGGATTGAAGTTGTTCACATATGCTAGTGTTCTATGTACAATAGGTTGATAAGGTCTCGACCTTTTGTCTCTAATAGATTTATCATGTCAATTAGAGGACGTAATCGCAGGATATAGGTATAACGATGCTCATGGTGATTGCCTTGACATAGTAGGAAAAACATACTAGATATGGGGTTCCCGCCCCATTCGCTTGATTGAATTACTAGGTACCAATAGCGTAATGAGTCTAAGTCATAGTAAGTGGCGACCACATGATTGGTAGTTTTACACAATGCACATGTTGGTCTGCTTTGCAGAGGGCGATTGGGGGTGACTAAGGGTTCCCCGATTGGTCCTTTTTCAATTGATGGGAAAATGATGGATCTACTCATCACATCTTCTTGAGTTGTTGATATGTTCATGGATTTAGGTTTAGAGGCATCTTCTCAGGAGAGGCGAACCATGGTTGAACGCATACTAGCTAGCATTGCACAAAATCTAGGGATATAGTGACAATGGCATAAAGGATGATTGCCACCGCATATTTGACATGAATACTAGTTGTCTAGGTCAGTGCTGTATACTAAATGGACCGGATACCATCACTGAAAAATTTATAGAGCTAGGAAACCGGCGATGAAATGATCATGTTCATCACAGAGTACACAACTCTCCATAGGGGGAGGGGGAATGGCTGGGAGTCTTTCAGGTGACTTTCGTTCCTTCTGCAAGTATAAATGATCTGAGGTTCATCTCCAGCTGGATGGGAGGAGGGATCCTCTTGATAGGATTTCTCAATGGTGTGTAAATCATCCCTGTATCATGGAATCTCTGGGAAATTATGGGTATAGAGTCCATAATTTCTACGAATAGCGCATGTGTGATTTGTACGGAATGCCTTTCCTTGATTTTTGGTGGCAGGTTCCTTTTATGGTAACTTTTTGTCGTGATGTCTATCGCAAAGCTAAGAAGCAGTTTTAATTTGTCTAGATCTAGGCAGATGTGGGTAGGATGGCCTACTATGTCGCGTATGGCACAAGGTTGTAACTCCCATTGCATGGTGGGATTTTCAACTTTCTTCCCTCATTTATTGGTGTTCTGGGTCATAATCATCGGTTTTGTAATGGGAATTTCCTTCGCAGGGATGTTTGCAACAACCTTCTGCACGGGTGGGGCCTCCTCCGGAATGAGGGGGATTAACCCTATGGAGATTATTTTTTTGGCTCTCGTCCCAGTAGGTGGGACCAGGTACCAGACTAGGATTGCAAAAAATATGTTTGGTAACACCATGGTGGCCAAAACCTGTTGGGATAAAAAACTAGTGGGGAAGTAGAAGAAAGGATTTTGGGAGTCAGTGTAGGCTAGAGAGGTTGTTGTGGTCAAGGACTCGGTGTCGTTACTTCTCATCTCTGTCTCTTGGTTGGCTTCAGCACTTGATATGAAAATCATGCACACCGGGGCTTATGTGACTTTCAATGACTATTCTAGTATCATAGGGGTGTCTCCTAGGAATGACCTAAGGATGGATGATGGTTTAAGCAGGCCGGGGCCATATTCTTTGTACCGTTTAAGTGTCTTTGCATATTTTTTTACATAGGGTAGAATGACATTAGTGTTTGTTAGGGGTCACTTTTCACTGTATGTCAACTGGTCGACCATAACGATGCGATCCTCATGGGGGAACATCATAGTTTGAAAGACAGAGGAGGGTATGGCTCACATGGCAAACATATAAATCTAGCCAATGATTATATTGTAATCCAGTTGAGAATCCAAGACTTCAATGTCTATAAGGACCATATTTCCATCTAAGAAGACTGGGAAATTTTGGTAGAGGTCGATGGGAGCTAAAGGGCACCCATCGTATGCTCTAAGTGTAATGTTTGATGGATTTAGTTCGAGGTACCCTAACTTCTTCCACACTTTCTTTGACATGATGCATGTGGATGCACGTTCGTAAATGATACATTGGTGAATGGTGATGCTTTGAACTAATATCGGTATCTAGAAGGCGACCATCGAAGGAAGAATAGGGGTGGCTTTGTCTAAATTGAAAGCCATTAGGCACAAATTGGAAGGGTCGATGGTGCCTAATGCGGAAAGTAGGGCTTTCTTATGCTTTGGGCATGATTGTAATACCTCCAAAGCTGACATGGAAGTGGGATACTGAGCTAGATCATCCATAATGACATAGTTATGGGCCGATTTGGAATGGTTTCCTGCCCACCTAGTTGGTCCCTTAGCAATTTTTAGCAAAGGTTCAATAGGCATCTTTGATAGCATCAAAGGTGTTGTCAGTGCACTTGTACTAGCCCCTAATGAATTGGTGTCTTGTTATGAAGCTAGCTCCAAAAATAGAAGGAGAGATCAACGCCGTAGAAATCATCCACTTCGAGGGGGTAACCTCCAATACATTACATAAATGAACAATTCTTGGATGATATAAATAACCAAAACCTCCTTCTATATATAGGAGTCCATGGGGCCAAAACATAATCCTAGCTGACCTAACAATAATAATGTAAGGGCACAATAATAACAATATTTGGGTTACATGGGTACAACAATAACAATAAGGGGGCTACACTAATAAAAATAAGGGACTAAACTAGTAATATAAGGACCTAACATGCCCCTCTCCTTCAAAAAATTGTTTTCCTCAATGCTTGAGTAGCTCTGGGTGCTTCTATATAAAATTCTCATCCTCCCATGTAGAATCTTTAGTGGGTAAGTTCTTCCACTTGATGAGATAGTCTGAAATTGATCGATTTCATAGTTGTCGAGTTCTTTTTTCCGCGACTGCTTCAGGTTCCAATATGATTTTTCCTTCCTCATCAAGTTCTGGCAACATTGTTTGAACTGGAAGATTTTCACCTATAACCTTCTTTAAGCATGAAACATGGAAAACTAGATTCACTTGCAAAGAAGCAGGAAGCTCCAATTTGTATGCCATAGTACCAATCTTTTGAAACACCTTGTAAGGACCATAGTACTTTGGCGATAATTTATTATGCTTCTTAGCTTGCTTGAGGGACATTTGTTTCTATGGTTGTAGCTGTAAAAATACCCAGTCTCCTGCATCAAAACTTCTCTCACTACGATGTTGATTTACCTGTTGTTCCATTCGATTTTGTGCCAAATTTAGGTTATCCTTTAAGAGTTGGAGAAATTCTTGTTGATGCTCGATGTGATCTTCCACTGCTTGAACCTTAGAATTTTCTCTTAAATATGATGTGATGAACAATAGATGATATCAATAAAGTTCCATAAATGGGGTCATTTTTGCTGTAGTATGGAAGGAAGTGTTATACCACCATTCAGTGAGAGGAAACCACTTGAACCATTTTTTTTATTTATCAGATACATAACAATGAATATATCCTTCCAAACATTTATTCACTATCTCAGTTTGACCATCATATTGAGGATGATAAGATGATCTATGAACGAATTAAGTACCCCAAACAGGAAAATAACTTCGTCCAAAATTTTCCAGTAAAAATGGGATCTCTGTCGCTCACAATAATCTTTGGGTTTCCATGTAGATTTTGAATTGTGTCCATAAATGTAGTAGAAATTGTACTTTCTTTAAATGGATGAGATAATGCACAAAAGTGTGCATACTTGGTAATTCAATCAACTACCACCATGATGACACTCTTTCCTTCGGACTTAGGTAAACCTGTGATAAAATCCATTGAAATCTCCTCCAAACATTGACTTGGAACAGATAAATTTTGTAGAAGACTCGGTGTCTTAATTGTCTCAACTTTGTTTTGCTGGAAAATCAAACATTCTGCCACAAAATTTTGAATATAAGATTTAAATCCATCCCAAAAAAATATTTCTTCACCCTATGGTATGTTTTTAAAAATCTTGAGTGTCCTCCTAAAGGAGAAGTGTGCAATTCCAAAAGAATCTTTTGTTTTAGTTGGGAATTCTTACAAAGATATAAGTGATATTTGTACCATAAGGAATCATTTTTCCAACTAAATGTATCAAATGTGTTAGGATATAGCTGCAAATTTTGAATGAGTGTCCACAGTTCTTCGTCCTTCTTCCATTCATCCTTTGCTTCAGTTATCCAATCTGGTTTGATAATAGAAATGGGACAAAGAAATGATTCCACCTCTTCATTATTTCTTGAGAGTGCATCTACAACAACATTTAGCTTCCTTTTTTTGTATATTATTTCAGAGTCATAACCCAAAATATTTGTGACCCATTTTTTATGCTCTTCTGAAGATAGTCTTTGTTCCAAAAAGTGTTTAATACTATCATGATCAGTTTTTACCTTGAAGTGTCTTCCCATTAGGTAAGTTCGCCATTTCTTTAGCGCATGTAGTATTGCTAACATTTCCTTCTCATAAATAGCTTTCTGTAAATTCTTTCCTTTGATTGGAAGACTTTCAAAAGCAACGGGTCTTCCTTCTTACATTAAAACAACACCAATCCCATTTCTTGAGGCATCACATTCCATAATAAAAGTTTTTTTGAAGTTTGGTATAGCTAAGACTGGTGCTAGGATATTTCCTCTTTAAGATGTTCAAAGGCCTTAGTTGCTTCAGGAGTCCATGAAAATGCATCTTTCTTCAATAATGTTGTTAAAGGTGCTGCTATTATCCCATAATTCTTCACAAACTTGTGATAATACCCTGTTAACCCGAGAAATCCTTGCAACTGCTTTATGGTTGTGCGGTATTTCCATTCCTTAATGGCTTTAATTTGTTTAGGGTCTACCTGAACACCCTTGTGAGATACAATATGACCCAGATATACTACCTCTTGTACTCCAAAGAAACATTTGGATGTTTTTGCATATAATTGTTTCTCCTAAAATAGTTTGAGCTCCTTGTCAAAATGTTGAACATGATCCTTCCAAGACCTGTTGTTGATTAGTATATCATCAAAAAATATTGGCACAAATTTTCTAAGGAAGGGTTTGAAAATGGAATTCATCAACCCTTGAAATGTAGAAGGTTCATTGGTAAGGCCAAAAGGCATGACCAAAAATTCATAATGACCCTCATGAGTTCGAAATGTTGTTTTTAGAATATTTTCAGTCTTCATTCTAATTTGATGATATCCTCAACGAAGATCCAACTTGGCAAAATAAATTTCTCCATGTAATTCATCCAATAATTCATCAATCACAGGAATGGGAAATTTATCTTTAATGGTAAGCTTATTGAGCTCCCTATAATTCGGACACATGCGCCATGATCCATCCTTCTTGTGAACCAATACTACTGGAGCAGAGAAAGAAATTTGACTAGGTTGAATTATACCATCCTCTAATATTTCTGCAATCATACGTTCAATTTCACTCTTTTGGACATAAGGATATCTATAAGGCCTAATGTTTGGAGGAACACTTCCTAGAATCAAATGAATAGCATGATCATGATCACGAATAGGTGGGATTCCTTTGGGAGTTTCAAAAACCTTGGAATGATTTTCCAAGTCTTTTTGGAGATATACAGAAATAGATGATTTTGATGTTGGAACTTCAAGTGAGCATAATTATGCAATTACACCTCTTTTTTCATTCTTCAGAAGCTTTTTCATGACATTAGAGCTTATTATCTTTCCTGACTTCCCTGTGATACCCCATAATTCGACTTCCTTTCCTTATGAAAAAAAATTCAAGAAAAGTTCTTGAAAATTAAAAGCTACCGTCCCCAAACATTGTAACGGTTGTACTCCTAGTACAACATCAACATCTCCCATTGGAATGGAAAGAATTGGACTATTCAATACATATTCCCCCATGGTTAGCTTGATATTATGGCATCTTCTAGAGCAATTTATAGTTCCTCCATTTTCAACCATCACTTGACATTCTGGTGATGGGTATAGGAAACAATTCAATTCCTTGGCTACCTTACAATGAATAAAATTATGGGTACTACCCGAATAAATCAACACTATTACCTTTATCTTCTTCATATGTCCTTCTATCTTGAGAGCTTGAGTAGTTTTAATTCCTGCTAATGCATTATATGATATGGTCAGACTCATTTCTTCCTCTTCTAGGGTTGGTTCTTAGTGTATATCCTCTTCTTTTGAAGATTCATGTTCATTTTCTTCTTCCTCTTCACAATATATGTAAAATAATTTCTTCTCAGCACACTTATGACCTTTATTGTATTTTCTATCACAACTGTAGCAAATCCATTTTTCTCTTTTTTCTTCCAATTATTGTGGTGTCAACCTTGTAGGTTGTGGAAGTCTAGGAATAGCAACACTTCCATCATTATATATGAATTCCTTTTCCAATGAATCATATTCCCAAACGGGAACTTCATGTTTGATGTTATCCTTTAAAGTCCCTATGAATACATCAATTCTGTGTTCTTTTGGAATATCAGTTACCCTTATATTCAATTTTTGGAAGTCCTCAATGTGCTCCACCATTGAACCCTTTTGTTTGAGATTTATCAATTGGCTAAAGAAGGTGTTTCTTTGTGTATCATCATAATGTGCTGTCATTTCCTCCATAAAAATTGACCAAGTGATAATATTTTTACGGGAGCAAAGCCATCAATACCATACAAATGTATTATGTTCTAAATGTAAATTTGCAATGCGTACCTTTTGTGTGTTTTTCACATTATTGAGATCAAACTATTGCTCCATCTGTAGTATCCATGTTACGGGATCCTTCCCATCAAACTTCCTCATATCCATATTTGGAATATGGTGGTTCTTCCATCCAACATTAGATTTTATGAAATCATGATTAACATTTATTTTGTTCTCATCATGAGTTCCCTCTACTATCTTTTCTCCATTAGGAAAAATTTCTTGTATCAACTTTTCCAAACCGTCGATGTCTACTTTTATATTATTCTTCATGCTTTCCATGTTGTCTTTCATTTTATCATTGATCTTAGCTTCCATGTCATCCATCTTAGCTTCCATTCCAACTTCCATGCCATCCATATTAGCTGCCAAACCATTCATCTTAGCTTCTATTCCATACATCTTCGTTTCCACGCCTTTCTTCAAAACTTCCATTTCATTTTTTTTTGCTCTTTGCGATAGTGAAATTTGGTGCACTTTCTCTTCTAATTTTGATATCTCATGTTTCATTTCTTCATCTTCATGAGTAACAATAGAACCTTCTAAAGGCTTAATGCGTGTTGAATTATTTTTAGGGGGGATTTTAGAACCCGATACCGATATCTATTCTTCAATATGCCCTTGGAATAAATTAAAACTATTTTTTTTCACACAAGACTTATGTAATTCGAAAAAAATACACACCTTTTTCTTGCTTTTGAGGAGCTTGATATTAAAACTAAATTATATTTGTGATTTCGGATATTCAATATCTGAAATTGGGCCTTGTAGTAGCCCTATGAATCTTCTTTCAAATTCCAAAGGTCTAACCTGATTTGGATTCTTCAAGACAAAGTTATGCCAAATCTCCCACAATGACCTAATTATGGACTGGTTCAGTAGAGTAGCCTTGTACGGCATGCCACGTGTCACTGTTTCCTCCTTCAGCTCAAAAATTGATACACTGGAAACTAAACTCCATGCAATTGTGGCCATTTTTCACAAAATTCCAATCCATGCTCAGAGAGAGATTTATGACGAATTTCCCATGGTCACCTCTTTGAGATGAAATTCGAGAGCCTGAAAAATCCCTAACTTCCACAGACCCTATCTCCGAAAATATTGTGAATAAATCTCTCAAATCTATCCATGAAATTCCTCAAGACTGCGGCCTCACTCTATAAAAATTTGAGCTTCTGAACCCTAGGAGAAAAAAAGTTATATCGAAAATTCCACGATGACCTATTTAGGTTAAATTCAGGAACCTGCAAAACTCCCTAACTTGCACAGATCATATCTTCGAAAATGTTGTGAACCAATATCTGAAATTTTTCCATGAGGTTCCTAAAGATTTCAGCTTCGCTCTATAAACATTTCAGCTTCTGAAAATTCATAGAAAAATCGTTAAAACGAAAATTCCACGATGACCTGTTTGGAGCAACGAAACCACAGAATCCAAAGCTATGATACCAAATGTTATGAAACCGGCTCCAAAAATAGAAGAAAAGAGAGATCAACGCCTTAGAAATCAGCCACTTCGAGGGGGAAACCTCCGATACATTACATAAATGAATAATTCTTGGATGATACAAATGACCAAAACCTCCTTCTATATATAGGAGTCCATGTGGCCACAATATAATCGTAGCAGACCTAACAATAATAATGTAAGGGAACAATAATAACAATATTGGGGTTATAGGGGTACATAAAAAACAATAAGGGGGCTACACTAATAACAATACGGGAATAAACTAGTAATATAGGGACCTAACATGTCTGGTGGGGTATCATAATTTCGGTTCTATGTCTGAAAAAACATTTCTTTGCTAGTCATGTAGATTTCATGGTTTTTCTTTCTAGAATCGTCGATATTTTTTTGCTATTTCTGAGTGCTAACTGTCCCTTTTATGGGGGAAAGGCTCCTGCATGACTGTTTTATACTGTGAGGATCCCCCTTGCCCACGGTTACCTTGCAGCTTCTTCAGCTCAGGGAGGTCGGGACAGTGGTGAGGGTAATGGGCATACTCATCGTAGATTGAACAAGAGTGGTTCAGCCAAAGATTCTCCCTCTTGTTTTTCCCTTTGGAGTTTCTTGGTTCCTGGTTTTGATTTCGGTTGGAGTTGCGTCTAGCCTGAGATCGCGGATGGAATTCTTGATTGTTTCCCCCTATCTAGGATTTCCTTTAGGCTTGGTTTTTCCTTTATTCTTAGCCATGTTAGGAGCATAATTTGGATTCTCATGATTTTATGGTTCAAATTCTTGGGCCTGGGAATGTTGCACAAAGTTCACCTGTGCATTATTCTGCATTAGTGGGTTTTGTGATGGGACTAGGTATATTGCGGTGCTTGTCCCTGGTTTATGCATGGATATTGGGGGGGAACTCTTCCGCTAGCTTATCTAGATGCGTACTAGGTCCCTTGAGTAGAAGGATATGGTCCTCCTTGTTGATGCTGGTATGACGATGCCATATGGTCAAATTTTTTTGAGGTGCATGATGACTCTGGTAGCCGGGTTCCAGTATGTTTTGGTTGGAATCATATGTGTAACCGGGGTACTGAGCATTTTTTCTTAGGTGGTTTTGGGTCAATGACCCAATCAAACCATCTGCAGAGCTTGACGTGCCTAGAAATTCTTTGCAATTTTGCAGGTGCGTTGCATTAGGCAGGATATTGTAAATATATCCTGACTGCGTATATATCAACTCATGTTGTTGGGCCTTTTTGATGGCTTCCTCTTCGGATATGGGCTTGTGCGTTGCCACATATTTTAAAATCTTTGCGGTGAGAGTTTTTAGGAACAGTTCTAACAAAATTCGATCATCAAGTTTGGCTTTGCACAAACTACGACATCGCCGACATTTGTGGAGATGGTCCAAGATATGGACGACAAGAGTTTGCCTAAATTGCATTATTAATTCCATTCCAGAATCATGGTGGATGGGTAGCTGAAAATAGGTCAGGAATGTAGTAGCGATGGTGCTAAAGGTTCCATCTGTAGCACATGGTTGCTCCACATACTATTTCGCGGCTATTCCAGTTAAGGTGCGTTGAAATAGCGTTAGTCGAATAACATCATCTATGATGTTGTTCGATGAACACCATAGGTGGAAATTCATAACATGATTTCTGGGGTCTTCCTCTTACTTCCCTTATAAATTTGGAATGTTGGAAGAGAGCTTCATGGGAATGGGTGTCCATGTAGGGTTCTATGCAATGGGGTTGTTTATCAAATTGGTTAAATCTGGTAAGTTTAATGAAGCTAAGAAAGTGATTGTGAGTTGGTAGCCATTGCACCCTGTGAAAACATAGTGTTTTGGTTAGGTATAGGGTTTTTCTATGACGTATCTTGATGTGAGTTCACCTAGCTTCCCAAATAAGTAGTGCTCCTTTGTCCCCTAGGAGTTGTGGGAGGAGTGGTATACGGTGACCCTATGGGGGTGTTCACCAATGTGGTGTTGGGTGATCGACAAGGATTCCCAACTAATGATGCCGAATAAAGTATGAACCAATAAGGGTGGTAGTGTTTCGTCTTTTACGCCTAAATGGTGAAATACCTGGAACCCCTCCTGGTAATGGGGGGAGGTCAAAAAAAAATCTAGATCAACGAGGTCCCGTTGGGTCCATTCTGGTGTTGACTAGGTATGGTTTTGGAAATATTTGAGAGGATAGAGATTATAATCAAAGAAAAAATATAATTGCATACATAAAACAAAGATAAAATGAAAGATAAATTTTCCCTTAAGTTTAATCCTATGTGACCAGTCAATTAGAAAATATGGTTTTTGTTGCTTTTTTGCGTATGATACTCAAATCCTAGAAGACCTAATTTTCCTCACACGCTCAAATGTAAATGGGCCTTTAGAATATATCTTGTGAATGCTAGCATAATTTCCTCAAAGAACTAGCAACGCCCCCAGTCAACCGAAGAAAATCGACCAAGGTAAGGGTAGAGGATCTAGTGTTGCCTACATCATCAACTCTACGAAAGGATGCCCTAGTTTTGGCCACTAAGTACAGTTGTTCGACGTGAACATAAAAGTCTTTAGCTTCTTGGTAATTCAGCTACCAGTACCGAGTATTAGATGGGTTGGGTATCCCCGAATAATACCATACGCAGTGGGCCTAGGCTTAACCCCCTCTGAATCAGGTCTCTGTGGCGCTCGGATTTTCTTTGCCGTGGGCGAATCGATCGATTTAAAAGTTCCCTAAAAATTCAACCTCTATGTTTCAATATGTCAGCAGACCAAGGCAGCTTATTGGATTCCTACCCCCTTGGTCCTAACTTAAACTATAAATTCTCTTGTGGCCCGTGTGGGGAGAGTCTAATGAGTTTAGTTAAGTTAGTTTTAGGTGGCTTTGATTCACTTTGGGTGTGAATGTGTGTGAGAAATAGGTGAACAATCACATAGTTTTAACATGTGGATATGTAGTGATCCTTTTTAAAATCCCCTATTAAACTATGTTTGGTTGCTCCTTGCTCAAAATAAAAACATGTGTGGATATGGGTCACTTATAATGTTGCCTAGCTAATATAAATGATAAACTATAGGGAGATGGTAAATTATCAGCAGAGAGTCTTCATATGCTTGCCTAGGATCACCCAACGGTGCAAATGCTGCAGAGATTACTTGCTCTATAAGGATAATTAGATCCTAGTCTTGAATCCTAGTGCCAAAAATTGAACTAAAATAAATGGCTTTAAACTAGGAAGATGAAAAACATTATCTGAGAATGTTTGTATTAGGGCCACTTACTTTTCCTAATTACCTATGTGTTTTTTGGTGTCTAAATTCGCAAAACATAAATTATTTTAGAATGCAAGTTAATTGCCCCCTACTTAAACTATGTGTTCACTTTGCGAAAATAAACTTGAAATTTTAAAACTAGAACCTAAACTACTGAAATGCAGCCAAGAGTGAGTTTTAGCAAGTCATTGGACACCTCAAATAGTGTTGGCATATTTCTTATGGGCTTCTAGTAACTTTAAAAACAGGGAATGAAGGGATATAACTGAATTTTTTTGCCTTTGGTTTTCGCGTACAAAAGGGTCACATAGGCGTGAAGTCTGCATGCCGGTCACTACTGAACATGCACGGTCGGGCATGTCTGTTTGTGAAAAAGCTGTGCAATTTTCCTGCAACAAAATTTTTGGAGCTTCTGAGCTTCGGCCTCTCACTGAGGGTGAAGAGTCATAGAAGAAGAGAAAAGGGGCAGTGCAATCCAAAATCCAAAGCAAATAAATAGGTCTTCGCAAAAGGAACAACCACATTAACTAGGAGGTAAAATCAGTGGAGTCGCCAATCCTATGTTGGTGGATTTGGTGCACAAGTGTACCAAGCCACACCTGCTTAATACGAGTGGTTGTTTCCTCTTAAGTTCCTGGTCACAGAATGATAATCAAAGGGATTCAGTAGGTTAGTGAACATGCTAAGAAATAAAACATACTGGATAGTGAAATAGCATGCATATTTAGAAAGAAATTAAAATTAAACTAAACACATAATACAAAATCTCTAAATAGAGTCAAACAACTTCAATAATACAAATGGTGGTGCTTAATTCCCCTCTTATTTAGTGCTAGTAGGAATAAAGGATGAAACATTTACCCACTTGCCAAGGGGACCTTAGAACTATGAAGTTCTAAGACCGGATGCAAGGATGTCTTTACCTCCGAGCTACCTTGGCGCAAAGTACCTCTCTCTACTCTGAAGGATTGGAGTTGTTGGGTGCCCAACAACTGAATCCCCTCTATCTCTACTCTGGATCACACATTATTGGATTGCTTGGGGCAATTTTCGCCAGCATAAGAATGTGTTCTCCCTTTGTTCATCTCTTGGTGGCCTTTCATAGAAGAATTCAAACTCTCCTTCCCTCTCTTGGTACATTGATGGATAGTGACCCAAGAGAGGAGGAAGATTCCATTGTGTGTCACATTAATCCATTGTGTGCTCCCTTGAGGTCCTAAGGAGGCTTGGGTGGTTGTCCTTAGGCGGCCTCAAGTGTGGAATCAATTTCCTAGAGTGTGCCTTCACTACAAGGAAAAGACCCTCTAGCAGATTTTTTGAGGAACCCCACAGAAAATACCACATGCATTCGTTTCTAGCAGAGGTTACTAGAGGTTGGTGGGCAGAGGGTTTTGCGGATGTTTTCCCCTCGGTGCGCTTATCATTAAACGTCACCCCAGTGCTCTGGAATACCGAAAGCACTGGTGCACACAAAAACATTGGCACACTAGACACCGTGCACTCTGTACACACCCACCTGGCGTGTCTTATTATTCTATAGCACCGGTGCATCAAAACTCTTCCACGCCGGTGCATTATAAAAATCGTGCCAAAACTGAAACCACCCACTGCGGTAGAAAGAAACTGCACCGATGCATCATAAAACAAGGCGCCAAAACACAAACCAACCAGTGCATTTGTAAGAAACAGAACCGGTGCGCCTACAAACAATGCACACCAATAAAGGGTTAAATTAAAAAAAAAAATATGACAAAAAACCCAAATTTTTCATTTTTCCAGTGCTCCCGAGCTCTCAATTACTGGTGTGCGCTCTACCATAGAACGCATTGGTGCACACTAAACATTGGCACACCGTACAGCGTGCGTGATGTACATACACCTCCGAGGAATCCTATTACTGTAATGCACCAGTGCTTCACTACTCTTCTGCGCCGGTGCAACATAAAACACCACGCCAAAACAGAAACGTGCCAGTGCGTTCTTATCCAATAGCACCAATTTGCCTATAAACCTCATGCACCGAAATAGGGTTAAATAAAAAAAAAATTAAGGCCAAAAAACCAGTGCTTTACGACAATTCCGCACCGGTGCTTTATGAATATTTCACCTTGGTGCATCATCAAAACATCATGCGAAGGCTGAAACATCCCAGTGCGGTGTTAGGGAGCCACCCCAATGCATTATAAACAACGCGCCAAATCTGACACCGCCCGGTGCGGTTGTCAGTAAGCGTATCGGTGTGCCTATAAAACCCCGTGCACCAGAATAGGGTTAAATAAAAAAAATTTATCGCCAAAAAACCTCATTTTTCACTTTCCTTAGTACTCCAGAGCTCTCAAGCACTTGTGCCATTTCCCCTTCTTTGATTTGCCCTGACATCGGTGCTCTCATTACACCCATTGCACGCACTGCCACTCTGCATTGGCCACCAATATCCAACTTGCATTTTGAAAAATGGTGGGCAAATTTTCTTTTGCAAATTTTACAGCCAATATGCCTCCTTGACGCCGAAATGTTCAAGTATTTTTCTAGTTTTTCCATAATTAAGCCTTTTAGTGGATTAGAAATTGAAATAACCTTAAAAATTGCCATTTAAAAAAAAAATTGTCGCACGGTGCTCCGGAGCTATTCGACTTGCACCAGATAGAGGTGCTGGCAGTAAAATTTACAGGCCACACAACCACCAGTGCTAATGGTATCCACACCATTTCTGGGGTGGTACCAAAAGGCACCTCGCATAATTTTAAATTAAAAATAAAATAAAATGCGGTGCGCTCATTTAGACAAGCGCACCGTTGACCATGGGAATCCAGTGCAATGTGTTGACAGAATTATCCGCCCCAGTGTATGTCAGCGCACTGCATTATGCATTCCGAGAGGGTCAACGGTGTGGCCGGGTAAAAGACCGCACCATCGACTATGTAATTGCCATGAACTCGATGCACAGAAATGACTATACGTGTTGGGGCATATATTTCAGTCAGTGCACTACTATTCTGAACTTAGATATAGTCAACGGTGCTTGAAAAATAGACAATTGCACCTAGGCCGGTATGCTACAAACTTAAGTTGCACCACCACTGGTGCGTGACTGTTTTTATGGCGCACCGACTGGTCTGTTTGTTTTTTTTTCAAAAAAAATATATATATGTATAATCCTAAATACATGTCTATTTAATAAAAAAAAAATTTAATATGGCAATGATTCAGAGAGAAGAGGAGGAACATCACAAACAAAGGTTGAATAGTATGACATGATTCGCCAATGGGAGGCCTAAGAGAGAGAGAGAGAGAAGCATACCCTCACCCTATTACTGCAGATACCAAGGGGATCCTTAGGAAATTAAGCCTCCTAAAGTTCTATGAGGAGGCTACTTCCCTAAAGGCCCATATTGTGTTTTTGAGATATCCTATCCGCAGGTGGAATGTCCATCGGCAGGCTTTCCAAGCTGGTCCTGACTAGTGGTACACACCACTGAGGAGGATATTTATTTTATTACAAGACTATCGAGGAGAGGAGATGGGTGGATTTTCCCTCATTCCCAGACGTGCTAGCTGGTTGTGTAGTAGGGAGTCAGTTAGTTTACGCCCAGAGATACATTGGAGCACATGTATGTTGAATTCTTAGTTAAATTGAGAGGGGGGGTGAATTAGTTTAACATATATATGAGTTTTTTAAATTTTTTTCAACAACTTATTTACAGCTTGCTTTTATAACCAACCTTAGTATATGAACAGTCTTAATATGTTGCAGCAAGTATTAAATTAATGTGACATCAAACTTATTACGACAGCAACAAACATTAAGCACATTTAGTAAATCATCTAAGTACACAGGTAACACAGATAGAG
Source organism: Pinus albicaulis (assembly GCA_034641835.2). NCBI lineage: Eukaryota > Viridiplantae > Streptophyta > Pinopsida > Pinales > Pinaceae > Pinus > Pinus albicaulis. The sequence continues at coordinate 632,888,871 of CM076573.1, forward strand.
ACAACAGATATAAGTGGAAACCCATAAAGGGAGAAAACCACATCTTATTATTGTTGTGATGCAAAGGCAAGATCCAACTCCCTCTCACCACTGTTTTCTACAGGCACCAACCTGGAGGAGGCTCCAACCTCAGTCAGCTACAGCTGACAGCTATCAAGCTTCAACTTGATAGGGAAGCTCCAACTTCCTCAATTTATCAAAAGAAATGTTCGCTGATTTACCTCAGATATCATCTCTATTCTGTAGCATCTCTTTCTACTCCTCTCTTCCTTATCTTCTCTACCTCAATCTTCTGTACTCTGCATTCTCTATTCTTACTCTCTCTAACCTCTCTATGCATATCAATTTGATATTATATATAGAGTTCATCACATGACTATTTGTATTCCACAAGGAATTTGGAGTGAATAGCCATGACTCTTTGGCTTCTGCCTTCTCATCCCTTTGTCCAACTCATTTTAAAAAAAATATAACAATATGTACAAATTTCAATGTTACAGTGGGATTTTTCTTTTCCTTTGGCTACTTGCCTTTGCATCACAAACAATATAAAACAATTAAAACATTTACATTTTCAGTTTCAAAATATAAACTTCACTCAGCCCATGGCTTGCTGGTTTTGTCCTTTCTGTTGCTGTCATGCAATTGTCCTGCATACCTCTGTTTACTGCAAATCTAAGCACCTGTGCATGTACACCTGTTCACTGCAATTTTAAATCCCTTCCCTGCATACCTCTTCAATTCTGCAGTCTCTATTTACATTTGTACATATTCTCAAAGCCCACTGTAGTTGTGTATCTGCTATATATATGCCTGTTTTATTACTACATCCCCGCTAAAACTTCATATTACATTTATCACCACTGTATGGCATTACGTCATATATTACGGTTTTGATTCGAGCCACGACTTATTAAAACTTCATATCATCGTATCAGTTGTTATAACTTTAATATACGCCTCAGCTAAAGTTTAAACCACAAACAATAACCTATGTAATTACCTCGGGCCCACAGCTTAACACATATATGTGGTCGATTACAGCAGTTCATTTACCATTCACATCCAATGGTGCATGACTTATCGTGCTCCAACCCTCTGATCCTATGGAAATCGCACGATTAAACGATATGAAATTTAAATCTCAGAATCCATGCGATGAGCTGGGGCCCAGCCTCTTAACACACCCTTCTCATACGATGGTGGGAGGCTTATCGCGCCATCCAAGATGATCTGACAACCATAATCCAATATCGCGTTCATTTCACTGTCGACAGTTAACGCGCGATAGCCACATGATGAGAGCGGTTTCTCCAACCCGCTTAAGACCACGTGTCAGCTCCTAGCATATATTGCGTTGATTTGGAGTGGTTTAACTTCCATACAAAGGTGGTGCGATATGGGTGGGTTTGGTTTCGTAAACCCGTTGTCACTGTTCACAGCGCTCGTGGTTCCTCTCCTTTTCCCTCAGGGTTCCATCGCACAGTTCTAATGTTTCATTTCAAAATCATGCCATTGCTTCAGAATTCTTGAAAAGAGATTAACTTCCCTACTTATCCACTCAGCTTTATTTCTTTAGCGCTTTTATATATATGAACTTTGCCTTTCATGTGAAATTCCTCAACACTATTTCTTGGTCCATAGTGCAATACGGGCCTAGACAACTGTTACACGGAGAATTATAACTCCTCAATGCACCATGCCTTTCCATCGATTCTGTTCTCACTTTCATATTCAAACTGCGCTCATACTCTTTTATGCTATAACACTTCATCGACTTCAATTTCTCAATACTCAGACAGGCTTATATTAATATCACTTTCCACGCAGAGACTAGGATTTCGACTTCCTCCAAAATATAGTAGCTCGGGAACTTAAGGGAATGGAGCCTCCTTTAACCGTGATAACATAAAAATCGACCTGCACCTTTTTTGCAGAGTATTACAGCTATTTTCTTTGATTACAAGTTCCAACAAAACTGTCTCCTCTTTGAGGAATTCCACTATACAGTTTTGGGTAAATGGTATTGCCCAACCTTTAACCCCGGACCAGACTACACCATGTATTAAGTCACCAAAGAATTATTATAAAGGGGATATGAGCCATTACAAATTATTATTCATACATGCCCACACAAACTCATACAATTTCTTATTGAACTTCTCAATTCACTGCCTTTGCTTCCTCTGCTCCTTGAATAATTCTTGTCCTTTTGCTTCCTTTGCTCCTTGACAAATTCTTTGACTAATTCTTGTCCTTTTGCTTCCTCTGCTCCTTGAATAATTCTTCTGCTTTTGATTCCTCTACTCCTTGACTAATTCTTGTCCTTTTGCTTCCTCTTCTCCTTGACTAATTCATGTCCTTTTGCTGCCTGTGCTAGCTCTCTGCTGCGTCTGTTCCCTGTCTTCTACTTTTCCTTGTTTCCGATTCAGGTGCTACACCTTTGTGCTCCTTTGCCATAAATGACAACATTTCCAACCATCCCCCCCTTTGGCATTGATGGCAACACCTTCACCAATCATCCAATGCTTCCTCCAAGTCTTCCTCTACCTGCCTTCTTTTAGAAGATCCTATCTTATGTTACTTGCTTTTCCTCCCCCTTTGACATCAATGGAAAAGGGTTGCACATTTCCTAATGTTCTTTCTATCCGTTTATTTCCTCTCTCTGAGATGTGTTTAGGCCTTCTTCTTCTAACTTTGTACCCTACTACTCCAAACTGGTGTACGCGAGTTGTTGAGAGAACACTTTTGAGAATATTTGAACTTGTCTACACATAGGTAATGACAACCACATATAATCCGACTTGTATAATCAGAGATGCATCATTGGATCAATACTTAAGGATAGTGAATGCTCCATGTGACATATAAAGCTTTCTTCAGCGATACTTCTGTCTATATTATAATCTTCATCTGAAATCCATATCTGTTGAGGAAGTTGTAGTTGGAGTATGTCTTCTTCTGAAATACACATCTGCAGTACCACACCTGTTCAATTATGATAATGATGCCAATATATCTTTTATAGCTGTGATTCACTTTTCTTGCCTGTTGGTGATGATATGGGCTAGGATGCTGATAATGATATTACAGTTAATATCTAAATGGTCCTTATTGTTGTTGTGAACAATGAATCAAACCAAAGTTTACAACTTATTGTGATATTAGGTGATCTTTCAATTTAAGAGACCAAATACCAACTTTTCTGCTTGCACACTGCACTTTCAAGAACAGACCCTTGAGGCTAGACACATTCAATGTATTAGTCAAACTCACTTATCAATCATGCAATTTTCTTCATGACATAAGGAGGTATGTATGTCAATGGTCAATTTCTCTTTACTGATCAAATAGTCCTTCATACTTTATATATTTTAACTGTTCTATCATGATTATCTTCCAAAAAACTTAAAGTTGTTTGATTGAAGTCTCAACAACCAAACTTCACACAGTTTATGAATAATCCTAAGTCAGAGGCCTTGAAGATATATAAGTTCTGACTTACGAAAGGCATTCAATTATAGATAAAAAGATATTGCTTTAATGCTCAATATAATGTTTCAAGAGTAAACAAAAATACCGATCCTTTAGCCTTTTCATTGACTCTTTTATGCTGGATGTACTCTTGCCATAATCCTTTGATCGTGAGGACCTATTTCATGCTTCCCTTGCTAGCTGATCTCCACTATGAATGATATTTTCGTTTCTGTTCTCCCCTTGAAACTATGCTTTCTCTTCATATTAGACAGTAGCATCTACAGATACTACCCCTAGTCTATCTCTCAAATATTCAAATGGTTCTCTAGCAAGAGGTTTGGTAAATATATCTGTTGACTGTTCTTTTGTTGGTACATACTCCAGCTTTACTACCTTCTTAGCTACTTGTTCTTGGAGAAAATGATACTTGATTGGGATATGTTTAGTTTTTGAATGAAGCACAAGATTTTTTGATATTATTATAGCACTTGTATTATCACATTTGATAGAGATAGGTTCATCAATGCTTACCTTCATGTCTTGGAGGGTTTGTTTCATCCACATGAATTGTGTACAACATGTTGCTGCTGCTATGTATTCTACTTCTGTTGTAGATAGAGAGATAGATGTTTGTTTCTTGCTTAGCCATGCCACCAGAATTTCTCCTAGATAGAATGCACCTCCACTTGTGATTTTCCTGTCATCCACACAGCTGGCCCAATCTGCATTTGTGTATGCTGTCAAAGTGAGGCTTTTTCCTTTTGGATACCATAGCCCAAACTGTATTGTTCCTTGTAAATATCTGAATATTCTTTTGACTACTAGAAGATGATTTTGCTTTGGTGCTTCTTGATATATAGCCACAAGTACTACTGCTAGCATGATGTCTGGTCTTGATGCTGTCAGGTACAACATAATTCCTATCATGGATCTGTAGAGTCTTTGATCTATATCAGCAGATCCATCATCAAAAAATAGCTTGCATCCTGTGATCATGGGAGTTGACACCGGTTTGCAGTCTTCCATTTTGAACTTTTTCGACATTTCTTTTAAGTATTTTTCCTGTGAGATAAATGTACCTGTGTTCTTTTGCTGAATTTGAAGTCCTAAATAGAAATTGAGCTCTCCAATCATAGACATCTCAAACTCTGATTTCATCTCCTCTGCAAACCCTTTTGCTAGCTCATCTCTGTTGCTTCCAAACATAATGTCATCAACATATCCTACAACAATCAGGAGTTCATTTTCATGGGCTTTTATGTATAGATTGCGGTCTACTCCTCCTCTCTTAAAGCCTTGTTTTTGAAATTATTTATCTAGCCTTGAGTACCAAGCACGAGGAGCTTGTTTTAGTCCATATAGAGCCTTCTTTAGTCTGCATACATAGTCTTCCTTGTTTTTTTATGAGAAGCCTTCTGGTTGTTCCATGTAGACTTCTTCTTCTAGATCTCCATTCAGAAATGCAGATTTCACATCCATTTGATATACCTTGAAGTCTTGGTAGCATGCAAAGGCCAGAAAAATTCTGATAGCTTCGATTCTGGCTATAGGGGAAAATGTTTCATCGTAATCAAGTCCTTCTATTTGTGAATATCCTTTGCAGAGAAGTCTGGCTTTATTCCTGATTACCTATCCTTGCTCATTCATTTTATTTTTGAATACCAATTTTGAGCCTATGACATTTTTCTCAGTGGGTCTAGGAACTAGTTCCCAGGTATTGTTCTTCTCATTTTGGTCCAATTCTTCATTGATAGCATTCACCCAATACTTGTCCTCGCTAGCTTCTTCAAATTTCTTTAGCTCTATTTGTGATAGCATGGCTATGTATACCTCTTGTGTATGTTCAGTTAGCTGCCTTCTTGTCTGGACCCCTACTCTCTTGTCTCCTATGATCTGATCTTCAGGATGGTTCTTCTGAGTGTATCTAGAGGGGGCTTTAGAGCTCAATTAAAAATCTTCTGTTGTCTTGCTTGTTTCATCATCATCTTGGTTTTCTTCTTCGTGGTGGTCTGAAGGACTGCTTCAGTATGTGCCTCTTGTATTGTTTGGAAGTTCTTCATCAAATCTCACGTCAATGCTTTCTACAATTTTCCGAAGAGTATTGTTGTAGCACTTGTACCCTTTACTTTTGGAAGCACATCATATAAATATCCCTTCATCTGCTCTTGCATCAAATTTCCCAATATTTTCATCATTATTCTTTATGTAACACTTGCTTCCAAAGATTCTAAAATGTTTGATTGAAGTTGGTTTACCATGTCATAGTTCATAGGGAGTCTTGTCACTGCTTGGCCTTAAGTGAGATTTGTTAAGGATATGCACGGCTGTGTGTACTACTTCTGCCCAGAAGGTTTGAGGAATATTACTCTCTTGCATCATGGCTCTGGCAATTTGTTGTACAGATCTATTTTGTCTCTCTGCTACTCCATTCTATTGAGGTGTCCCTGCAATAGTAAATTGTCGCTTTATGCCATGTTCATTGCATAGGTCTGCAAAGTCATAATCTGTGAATTCACCTCCTCTGTCTGATCTGATGCATTTTAGCTTGCATCCTGTCTGATTTTCTGCTAAAGCTTTGAATATTTTGAATTTTTCCGGAGCTTCCAATTTATTCTTGAGAAATGCAACCAAAGTCATTCTGGAGAAATCATCTATTATCAACATGAAGTAGGATTCTCCACTTCGTGTTTTAGTTCTTGCAGGTCCACACAGGTCTATCTGCACAAGCTGGAGTGGTCTTCTTGTTGATAACTCATCTTTGGCCTTAAATTATGCACAGGTCTATTTTCCCAATTGACAAGATTTGCATATGGTATTAGAAGGCCTTCTTATTTCTGGCATGTCTCTGAAAGCTTTCTTCTTGCTCAGTCTGATGATGTGATCGAAGCTGAGATGTCCAACCCTTTTATGCCATAACCATGACTCCTCAAGTTTGCTAAGATGACATGCTTCATCTTCCTCTTTCACAATGTAAACATTACTCTCTGTTCGAACTCCTTTCAGTAGAGTCTTACCTGTCGTGATTGATCTGACTTCACAATCTTCTAGTCTAAAAAGAACTTCACAGCCTTTATCACACATTTGACTGACACTCAGCAAATTTGCTTTCAGCCCATCTACAAATAGTACATCTTGGGCCTTTCCTCTGCCATTATCTAGGTTGACTAAGCCTTTTCCTTTTATTTTTTCTGATTTATCATTGCCAAAAGTAACATTGCCAGATTTCTTTTCATCAAAAGCTATAAACTTGCTTCTGTCTCTAGTCATGTGTTTTGAGCAGCCACTGTCCAAATACCACTGGCTTTTCAGGTCTTGAGCAGCTAGAGCCAGGTCACATTTATTCACCTTTTTTTCCACTGGAAGCATCCTTTTGTTTTGTATCTTTTGTGAGATGATGAATCACATCCTCTTAGAGGACATTTGGAAGGCATATGTCCAATTTTATTGCAGACACAACATTTGAACATATTTTTTGCAGAATTGTGAGTATGAACACAATTTATTTGATTCAGAAACCCCCTTGAGGTGTTGAACATCAATCTTTATCCATATTTTCTACACTCAATGATTTTATGGCCAAATTCCTTACAATAAAAACAATAACCATAGAAACTATTTGCATACCTGATGTAAGGTTGTCTTCTCCATTTGTTTGCTTGAGAAAGTATCTTCACTCTTTGCATATTTTTTTGGTTTGAATTACTCCTCTTTGCATGACAGTATGCAGCAATGTGTCCCGGCTTGTGGCAAACATAACATGTTGCATTTTTCATAGGAGAGAAGAATATCCTCTGATTGCTTCCAAATTTGACATACTCAGGGGTATATGAATCTTTTTCTGTTGTCTGAGTATTTATTTCATTCTTTGTTATTAGAGGATTCTTCTAGGTTCTGTCTCCATCCTTACATGTTTCTTCTTTTGTAGGAATTATTTGAGCTGCTTCATCATCCTTCTTTGCTTTTACAAAAATAATCTCTCTGTTTTCTTTTTCTTTGCTTTTAATTAATTCTCCTTCATAGCCTATTCCAGTTTTTATCATAGGAGATCTTTGAGAATCCATAATTTCCTTCAACTTACCAGAGATTTTTGTTTGAGATGAATTTATAGCTACTTTCCTTTGAGCATTTTCTAATTTCTTCCTGAGACATACTACTTCTTCTTCCAACTTCTCTTGTTCTTGAGTTTTCTCCTTGATTTGCTTAAGTAACATGTCTTCTATCTTGTTGGCTTCTTCAAGCTCTATATTTAGCTGCATGAGGACTTATAAATTTTTTTCTTCTCGTACATACTTGAGGAGAATGTCCTTTTGTTTTCTGCACTTCAGTTTGAGTCTATCAATCTCCCCTAGGGCACTTCTTAGCTCCCCCTCAAGGTCTACTTCACCTTCTTCTTTTTCATATTCTAGCAGGAGTCCTTCAAGTTCTTCTATGGTCATCAATATAAATTTTGAGGTTCCTTCTTCACTTGAGGGTTCATCTGAGTCTTCAGATGCATTGCTATCTTGTTGAGCAGAGAAGGATTTTCTACTAAATTTTTTTCCTTTCTGCCAGTTCTTTGATGTGTTTTTCCTTGATTCTTGAGCCTGATTCTTTACTTTCTTGTGAGGACACTTAGCAGCATAGTGTCCAACTCTACCACAATTAAAGCATTTGAAAGAAATTTTACCTTTGTTTTTACCAGAGCCTCTATCTAGTTTCTTAACAAAATTAGCCTCTTCTTCATTAGAGGAATAACATGTATCTTCCTTTTCTTCTTTCTTCTTTTTTGTTTTAAAGGTTGCCTCCCTCGTACTTGGCTTCTTCTGTGGGAGTCTCATCTCATAGGTTGTTATATTTCCAAGTAACTGGTTCATAGTCAAGGTCTCCCAATCAGCTATTTCTTCTATTCCAGACACCTTGGGATTAAACCTGGATGGAAGAGATCTTAGAATATTTTTCACAATTATACTTTCTGGTATGGTTTCTCCAAGAGCTTTCATATTATTAACAATTTATCACCACTAACATCCCCGCTAACACTTCATATTACATTTATCACCACTGTATGGCATTACCTCATATATTACGGTTTTGATTCGAGCCACGACTTATTAAAAATTCATATCATCGTATCATTTGTTATAACTTTAATATACGCCTCAAGTAAGGTTTAAACCCCAAACAATAACCTATGTAATTGCCTCGGGCCCATAGCTTAACACATATATGTGGTCGATCACAGCAGTTCATTTCCCATTCACATCCAATGCTGCATGACTTTTCGCGCTCCAAACCTTCGATCCTATGGCAATCGCACGATCAAACGATATGAAATTTAACTCTCAGAATCCATGCGATGAGCTGGGGCCCAGCCTCTTAATGCAACCTTCTCATATGACGATGGGAGGCTTATCACGCCATCCAAGATGATCCGACGACCATAATCCAATATCGCGTTCATTTCACCGTCGATAATTAACGCGCGATAGCCACACGATGAGAGCGGTTTCTCCAACCCGCTTAAGACCACGTGTTAGCTCCTAGCATATATCGCGTTGATTTGGAGTGGTTTCACTTCCGTACAAAGGTGGTGCGATATGGGTGGGTTTGGTTTCGCAAACCCGTTGTCACTATTCACAGTGCTCGTGGTTTCTCTCCTTTTCCCTCAGGGTTCCATCGCACAGTTCTGATGTTTCATTTCAGAATCATGCCATTGCTTCAGAATTCTAGAAAAGAGATTAACGTCCCTCTTTATCTACTAAGCTTTATTTCTTCTGCGCTTTTATATATATGAACTCTCCCTTTCATGTGCAATTCCACAACACTGTTTCTTGGTCCATACTGCAATTAACAATGACTCATCTCTACAGGCCTAGACAACTATTACGTGGAGAATTATAACTCCTCAATGCACCATGACTTTCCATCGATTATGTTCTCGCTTTCATATTCAAACTGCTCTCATACTCTGTTATGCCATAACACTTCATCGACTTCCATTTCGCAATACTCACACAGGATTATATTAATATCACTTTCCACGCAGAGACTAGGATTTCGACTTCCTCCACAATATATTAGCTCAGGAACTTAAGGCAACCGAGCCTACTTTAACCATGATAACATAAAAATCGACCTCCACCTTTTGTGCAAAGTATTACAGTTATTTTCTTTGATTACAAGTTCCAATAGAACTATCTCCTCTTTGAGGAATTCCACTATACAGTTTTGGGTAAATGGTATTGCCCAACCTTTAACCCCAGACCAGACTACACCATGTATTCAGTCACCAAAGAATTATTATAAAGGGGAGATGAGCCATTACAAAGTCTTACTCATACATGCCCACACAAACTCATACAATTTCTTATTGAAACTCTCAATTCACTGCCTTTGTTTCCTCTGCTCCTTGACTAATTCTTGTCCTTTTGCTGCCTTTTCTCCTTGAAAAATTCTTTGACTAATTCTTGTCCTTTTTCTTCCTCTACTCCTTGACTAATTCTTGTCCTTTTGCTTCCTCTGCTCCTTGACTAATACTTGTCCTTTTACTTCCTCTGCTCCTTGAATAATTCATGTCCTTTTTCTGCCTGTGCTAGCTCTCTGCTACCTTTATTCCCTCTCTTCTACTTTTCCTTGTTTTTGATTCAGGTGCTACTCTTTTGTACTCCTTTGCCATCAGTGACAACATTTCCAACAGTCTCCCCCTTTGGCATTGATTGCAACACCTTCACCAATAATCCAATGCTTCCTCCAAGTCTTCCTCGACCTGGCTTCTTTTAGAAGATCATATCTTATGTTACTTGCTTTTCCTCCCCCTTTGACATCAATGGCAAAGGGTTGCACATTTCCTAATGTGCTTTCTATCTCTTCATTTTTCTCTCTGAGATGTGTTTAGGCCTTCTTCTTCTAACTTTCTACCCTACTACTCCAAACTGGTGTAAACGAGTTGTTGAGAGAACACTTTTGAGAATATTTTAACTTGTCTATACATAGGTGATGACAACCACATATAATCAGATTTGTATAATCAGGAATGCATCATTGGATCAATACTTAAGGATTGTGAATGCTCCATTTGACATATAAAGCTTGCTTCAGCTATACTTCTGTCTATACTATAATCTTCATCTGAAATCCATATCTGTTGAGGAAGTTGTAGTTGGAGTATGTCTTCTTCTGCAATACACATCTGTAGTACCACACCTGTTCAATTATGATAATGATGCCAATATATATTTTATAGCTGTGATTCACTTTTCTTGCCTGTTGGTGATGATATGAGCTAGGATGCTGATAATGATATTACAGGTAATAGCGGAAAGGTCCTTATTGTTGTTGTAAACAATGAATCAAACCAAAGTTTACAACTTATTGTGATATTAGGTGATATTTCAATTTAAGAGACCAAATACCAACTTTTCTGCTTGCACACTACACTTTCAAGAACAAACCCTTGAGGCTAGACACATTCAATGTATTAGTCAAACTCACTTATCAATCATGCAATTTTCTTCATGACATAAGGAGGTATGTATGTCAATGGTCAATTTCTCTTTACTGATCAAATAGTCCTTCATACTTCATATATTTTAACTTTTCTATCATGATGAGCTTCCACAAAACTTAAAGTTGTTTGATTGAAGTCTCAGCAACCAAGCTTCACACAGTTTATGAATAATCCTAAGTCTGAGTCCTTGAAGATATATAAGTCCTGACTTACAAAAGGCATTCAATTATAGAGAAAAAGATATTTCTTTAATGCTCAATATAATGTTTGAAGAGTAAACAAAAATACTGATCATTTAGCCTTTTCATTGACTCTTTTATGCTGGATGTACTCTTTCCATAATCCTTTGATCCCGAGCACTTGTTTCATGCTTCCCTTGCTAGCTGATCTCCCCTTGGAATGATATTTTCGTTTCTGTTCTCCCCCTGAAACTATGCTTTCTCTTCATATTAGAGAGTAGCATCTACAGATACTACCCCTAGTCTATCTCTCAAATATTCAAATGGTTCTCTAGCAAGAGGTTTGGTAAATATATCTGTTGTCTGTTCTTTTTTTGCTACATACTCCAGCTTTACTACCTTCTGAGCTACTTGTTCTCGGAGAAAATGATACTTGATTGGGATAGGTTTAGTTTTTGAATGAAGAAGAGGATTTTTTGTTATGCTTATAGCACTTGTATTATCACATATGATAGAGATAGGTTCATCAATGCTTACATTCATGTCTTGGAGGGTTTGTTTCATCCACATGACTTGTGTACAGCATGCTGCTATTGCTATGTATTCTGCTTCTGCTATAGATAGAGAGATATATGTTTGTTTCTTGCTTAGCCATGCCACCAGACTTTCTCCTAGATATAATGAACCTCCACTTGTGATTTTCCTGTCATCCACACAGCTGGCCCAATCTGCATCTATGTATGTTGTCAAAGTGAGGCTTTTTCCTTTTGGATACCATAGCCCAAACTTTATTGTTCCTTGTAAATATCTGAGTATTCTTTTGACTACTAGAAGATGATTTTGCTTTGGTGCTGCTTGATATCTAGCCACAAGTCCTAGTACTAGCATGATGTCTGGTCTTGATGCTGTCAGGTGCAACAGAATTCCTATCATGGATCTGTAGAGTCTTTGATCTATATCAGTATATCCACCATCAGCAAATAGCTTGCATCTCGTGATCATGGGAGTTGACACAGGTTTGCAGTCTTCCATTTTGAACTTTCTCAACATTTCTTTTAAGTATTTTTCCTGTGAGATAAATGTACCTGTGTTCTTTTGTTGAATTTGAAGTCCTAAATAGAAACTGATCTCTCCAATCATAGACATCTCAAACTCTAATTTCATCTCCTCAGCAAACCCTTTTGCTAGCTCATCTCTGTTGCTTCCAAACATAATGTCATCAACATATACTACATCAATCAGGAGTTCATTTTCATCGGCTTTTATGTATAGATTTTGGTCTACTCCTCCTCTCTTAAAGCCTTGTTTTTGCAATTATTTATCCAGCCTTGAGTACCAAGCACAAGGAGCTTTTTTTATACCATATAGAGCCTTATTTAGTCTGCATACATAGTTTTCTTTGTCTGTTAATGAGAATCCTTCTGGTTGTTCCATGTAGAATTCTTCTTCTAGATCTCCATTCAGAAATGCAGATTTCACATCCTTTTGATATACCTTGAAATATTGGTAGCATGCAAGGCCAAAAACATTCTGATAGATCCCATTCGAGCTACAGGGGAAAATGTTTCATCGTAATCAAGTCCTTCGATTTGTGAATATCCTTTGCAGAGAAGTCTGGCTTTATTCCTGATTCCCTATCCTTGCTCATTCATTTTATTTTTGAATACCCATTTTGAGCCTATGACATTTTTCTCAGTGGGTCTAGGAACTAGTTCCCAGGTATTGTTCTTCTCATTTTGGTCCAATTCTTCATTCATAGCATTGACCCAATACTTTTCCTCGTTGGCTTCTTCATATTTCTTTGGCTCTATTTGTGATAGCATGGCTATGTATACCTCTTGTGTCTGTTCAGTTAGCTACCTTCTTGTCTGGACCCCTACTCTCTTGTCTCCTATGATCTGATCTTCAGGATGGTTTTTCTGAGTGTACCTATAGGGGGCTTTAGAGCTCAGTTTAACATCTTCTGTTGTCTTGCTTGTTTCATCATCATCTTGGTTTTCTTCTTCATGGGGGTCTGAAGGACTGCTTCAGTCTGTACCTCTTGTATTGTTTGTAAGTTCTTCATCAAATCTCACGTCAATTGTTTCTACAATTTTTCGAAGAGTCTTGTTATAGCACTTGTACCCTTTACTTTTGGAAGCATATGCTATAAATATCCCTTCATATGCTCTTGCATCAAATTTCCCAAGATTTTCATCATTATTATTTATGTAACACTTGCTTCCAAAGATTATAAATTTTTTGATTGAAGCTGGTTTTCCATGCCATAGTTCATAGCGAGTCTTGTCACTGCTTGGCCTTAAGTGAGCTTTGTTAAGGATAGGCACTGCTGTGTGTACTACTTTTGCCCAAAAGGTTTGAGGAATATAAATCTCTTGCATCATGGCTCTGGCAATTTGTTGTATAGATCTATTTTGTCTCTCTGCTACTCCATTCTGCTGAGGTGTCCTTGCAATAGTAAATTGTTGCTTTATGCCATGTTCATTGCATAGGTCTGCAAAGTCATAATCTGTGAATTCACCTCCTCTGTCTGATCTGATGCATTTTAGCTTACATCCTGTCTGATTTTCTGCTAAAGCTTTGAATATTTTGAATTTTTCCAGAGCTTCTGATTTATTCTTGAGAAATGCAACCCAAGTCATTCTGGAGAAATCATCTATTATCAGCATGAAGTAGGATTATCCACTTTGTGTTTTAGTTCTTGCAGGTCGACACAGGTCCATGTGCACAAGCTAGAGTGTCTTCTCGTTGATAACTCATCTTTGTCCTTAAATGATGCACGGGTCTATTTGCCCAATGGACAATATTTGCATATGGTATTATAAGGCCTTCTTATTTCTGGCATGTCTCTGACAACTTTCTTCTTGCTCAGTCTGATGATGTGATCGAAGCTGAGATGTCCCAGCCTTTTATGCCATAACCATGACTCCTCAATTTTGCTAAGATGACATCCTTCAACTTCCTCTTTCACAATGTAAACATTACTCTCTGTTCGAACTCTTTTGAGCAGAGTCTTACCTGTGGTGCTTGATCTAACTTCACAATCTTCTAGCCTAAAAATAACTTCACAGCCTTTATCACACATTTGACTGACACTCAGAAAATTTGCTTTTAGCCCATCTACAAATAGTACATCTTGGGCCTTTCCTCTTTCATTATCTAGGTTGACTGAGCCTTTTCCTTATATTTTTCCCGATTTATCATTGCCAAAAGTAACATTGCCAGATTTATTTTCATCAAAAGTTATAAACTTGCGTCTATCTCCAGTCATGTGTTTTGAGCAGCCACTGTCCAAATACCACTGGCTTTTCAGGTCTTGAGCAGCTAGAGCCAGGTCACATTTATTCACCTTTTTTTCCACTGGAAGCATCCTTTTGTTCGGTATCTTTTGTGAGATGATGAATCACATCCTCTTAGAGGACATTTGGAAGGCATATGTCCAATTTTATTGCATACACAACATTTGATCATAATTTTTGCAGAATTGTGAGTATGAACAAAATTTCTTTGATTTATAAACGCCCTTGAGGAGTTGAACATCAATCTTTGTCCATATTTTCTACACTCAATGATTTTATGGCCAAATTCCTTACAATAAAAACAATAACCATACAAACTATTTGCATACCTGATGTAAGGTTGTCTTCTCCATTTGTTTGCTTGAGACAGTCTCTTCACTGTTTGCATCTTTTGTTGGTTTGAATTACTCCTCTTTGCATGACAGTATGCAACAATGTGTCCCAGCTTGTGGCAGACATAACATGTGGCATTTTTCATAGGAGGGAAGAATCTCCTTTGATGGCTGCCAAATTTGACATACTCAGGGGTATATGAATCTTTTTCTATTGTCTGACTATTTATTTCATTCTTTGTTATTAGAGGAGTCTTCTGGGTTCTGTCTCCCTCCTTACATGTTTCTTCTTTTGTAGGAATTATTTGAGCTGCTTCATCATCCTTCTTTGCTTTTACAAAAATAATCTCTCTGTTTCTTTTTCTTTGCTTTTACTTAATTCTCCTTTATAGCCTATTCTAGTTTTTATCATAGGAGATCTTTGAGCATCCATAATTTCGTTCAACATACCAGAGCTTTTTGTTTGAGAAGAATTTATCGCTACTTTCCTTTGAGCATTTTCTAATTTCTTCCTGAGACATACTACTTCTTCTTCCAAATTCTCTTGTTCCTGAGTTTTGTCTTCGATTTGCTTAAGTAACATGTCTTCTATCTTCTTGGCTTCTTCCAGCTCTATCTTTAGCTACATGAGGGCTTCTGAATTATGTTCTTCTGATAAATACTTGAGGAGAATTTCCTTTTGTTTTCTGCACTTCAGTTTAAGTCTATCAATCTCCCCTAGGGCACTACTTAGCTCCCCCTCAAGGTCTACTTCACCTTCTTCTTCTTCATCTTCTAGCAGGAGTCCTTCAAGTTCTTCTATGGCCATCAATAAAAATTCTGAGGTTCCTTCTTCACTTGAGGGTTCATCTGAGTCTTCAGATGCACTATTGTCTTATTGAGCATAGAAGGATTTTCTACTAAATTTCTTTCCTTTCTGCCAGTTCTTTGATGTATTTTCCCCTGATTCTTGAGTCTGATTCTTTACTTTCTTGTGAGGACACTTAGCAGCATAGTGTCCAACTCTTCCACAGTTAAAGCATTTGAAAGCAACTTTACCTTTGTATTTACCAGAGTCTCTCTCAATTTTCTTGACAAATTTAGCCTCTTATTCATTAGAGGAAGAACATGTATCTTCCTTTTCTTCTTTCTTCTTTTCTGTTTTAAAGGCTACCTCCCTCGTACTTGGCTTCTTCTGTGGGAGTCTCATCTCATAGGCTGTTATATTTCCAAGTAACTAGTTCATAGTCAAGGTCTCCCAATCAGCTGTTTCTTCTATTGCAGACTCCTTGGGATTAAACCTGGATGGAAGAGATCTTATAATCTTTTGCACAATTATACTTTCTGGTATGGTTTCTCCAAGAGATTTTATATTATTGAAAATTTATCACCACTAACATCCCCGCTAACACTTCATATTACATTTATCACCACTGTATGGCATTACGTCATATATTACGGTTTTGATTCGAGCCACGGCTTATTAAAACTTCATATCATCGTATCAGTTGTTATAACTTTAATATACGCCTCGACTAAGGTTTAAACCCCAAACAATAACCTATGTAATTGCCTCGGGCCCACAACTTAACACATATATGTGGTGGATCACAGCAGTTCATTTCCCATTCACATCCAATGGCGCATGACTTATCGCGCTCCAACACTCCGATCCTATGGCAATCACATGATTAAACGATATGAAATTTAACTCTCAGAATCCATGCGATGAGATAGGGCCCAACCTCTTAACGCACCCTTCTCATACGACGATGGGAGGCTTATCGCGCCATCCCGGATGATCTGACGACCATAATCCAATATCACGTTCATTTCAACGTTGACAGTTAACGCGCGATAGCCACACGATGAGAGTGGTTTCTCCAACCCGCTTAAGACCACGTGTCAGCTCCTAGCATATATCGCATTGATTTGGAGTGGTTTCACTTCCGTACAAAGGTGGTGCGATATGGGTGGGTTTGGTTTCGCAAACCCATTGTCACTGTTCACAGTGCTCGTGGTTCCTCTCCTTTTCCCTTAGGGTTCCATCACACAGTTCTAATGTTTCATTTCAGAATCATGCCATTGCTTCAGAATTCTCGAAAAGAGATTAACGTCCTTCCTTATCCACTCAGCTTTATTCCTTCAGCGCATTTATATATATGAACTCTCCCTTTCATGTGCAATTCCTCAACACTGTTTCTTGGTCCATACTGCAATTACCAACGACTCATCTCTACTGGCCTAGACAACTGTTACGTGGAGAATTATAACTCCTCAATGCACCATGACTTTCCATCGATTCTGTTCTCACTTTCATATTAAAACTGTGCTCATACTCTCTTATTCCATAACACTTCATCGACTTCCATTTATCAATACTCACACAGGCTTATATTAATATCACTTTCCATGCAGAGACTAGGATTTCGACTTCCCCCACAATATATTAGCTCAAGAACTTAAGGGAATCGAGCCCCCTTTAACCGTGATAACATAAAAATTGACATCCACCTTTTGTGGAGAGTATTACAGCTATTTTCTTTGATTACAAGTTCCAACAGAACTGTCTCCTCTTTGAGGAATTCCACTATACAGTTTTCGGTAAATGGTATTGCCCAACCTTTAACACCGGACCAGACTACACCATGTATTCAGTCACCAAAGAATTATTATAAAGGGGAGATGAGCCATTACAAATTCTTATTCATACATACCCACAAAAACTCATACAATTTCTTATTGAACCTGTCAATTCACTACCTTTGCTTCCTCTGCTCCTTGACTAATTCTTGTCCTTTTGCTGCCTTTGCTCCTTGACAAATTCTTTGACTAATTCTTGTCCTTTTGCTTCCTCTACTCCTTGACTAATTCTTGTCCTTTTGCTTCCTCTGCTCCTTGAATAATTATTTTCCTTTTGCTTCCTCTGCTCCTTGACTAATTCATGTCCTTTTGCTGCCTGTGATAGCTCTCTGCTGCCTGTGTTCCCTGTCTTCTACTTTTCCTTGTTTCTAATTCAGGTGCTACTCCTTTGTGCTCCTTTTCCATCAATGACAACATTTCCAGTAGTCTCCCCCTTTGGCATTGATGGAAACACCTTCACCAATAATCCAATGCTTCCTCCAAGTCTTCCTCAACTTGGCTTCTTTTAGAATATCTTATCTTATGTTAGTTGCTTTTCCTCCCCCTTTGACATCAATGGAAAAGGGTTGCACATTTACTAATGTGCTTTATATCTCTTCATTTCCTTTCTCTGAGATGTGTTTAGGCCTTCTTCTTCTAACTTTGTACCCTACTACTCCAAACTGGTGTACACGAGTTGTTGAGAGAACACTTTTGAGAATATTTGAACTTGTCAATACATAGGTGATGACAACCACATATAATCAGATTTTTATAATCAAGGATGCATCATTGGATCAATACTTAAGGATTGTGAATCCTCCATATGACATATAAAGCTTGCTTCAGCTATACTTCTGTCTATATTATAATCTTTATCTGAAATCCATATCTGTTGAGGAAGTTGTAGTTGGAGTATGTCTTCTTCTGCAATACACATCTGTAGTACCACACCTGTTCAATTATGATAATCATGCCAATATATCTTTTATAGTTGTGATTCACTTTTCTTGCCTATTGGTGATGATATGAGCTAGGATGCTGATAATGATATTACAGTTAATAGCTAAAAGGTCCTTATTATTGTTGTGAACAATGAATCAAACCAAAGTTTACAACTTATTGTGATATTAGGTGATCTTTCAATTTAAGAGACCAAATACCAACTTTTCTGCTTGCACACTGCACTTTCAAGAACAAACCCTTGAGGCTAGACACATTCAATGTATTAGTCAAACTCACTTATCAATCATGCAATTTTCTTCATGACATAAGGAGGTATGTATGTCAATGGTCAATTTATATTTACTGATCAAATAGTCCTTCATACTTCATATATTTTAACTATTCTATCACGATGATCTTCCACAAAACTTAAAGTTGTTTGATTGAAGTCTCAGCAACCAAACTTCACACATTTTATGAATAATCCTAATTCAGAGGCCTTGATGAATAATCCTAAGTTAAAGGCCTTGAAGATATGTAAGTGCTGACTTACAAAAGGCATTCAATTATAGAGAAAAATATATTGCTTCAATCCTCAATATAATGTTTCAAGAGTAAACAAAAATATTGATCCTTTAGCCTTTTCATTGACTCTTTTATGCTGGATGTACTCTTGCCATAATCCTTCGATTCTGAGGACCTGTTTCATGCTTCCCTTGCTAGCTGATCTCCCCTTGGAATGATATTTTCGTTTCTCTTCTCCCCCTGAAACTATGTTTTCTCTTCATATTAGAGAGTAGCATCTACAGATACTACCCCTAGTCTATCTCTCAAATATTCAAATGGTTCTCTAGCAAGAGGTTTGGTAAATATATATGTTGTCTGTTCTTTTGTTGGTACATACTCCAGCTTTACTACCTTCTGAGCTACTTGTTCTTGGAGAAAATGATACTTGATTGGGATATGTTTAGTTTTTGAATGAAGCACAGGATTTTTTGATATGCTTATAGCACTTGTATTATCACATTTGATAGAGATAGGTTCATCAATGCTTACCTTCATGTCTTGGAGGGTTTGTTTCATCCACATGAATTGTGTACAGCATGCTGCTACTGCTATGTATTCTGCTTCTGCTGTAGATAGAGAGATAGATGTTTTTTTCTTGATTAGCCATGCCACCAGACTTTCTCCTAGATAGAATGCACCTCCACTTGTGATTTTCCTGTCATCCACACAGCTGGCCCAATCTGCATCTATGTATGCTGTCAAAGTAAGGCTTTTTCCTTTTGGATACCATAGCCCAAACTGTACTGTTCCTTCTAAATATCTGAATATTCTTTTGACTACTAGAAGATGATTTTGCTTTGGTGCTGCTTGATATATAGCCACAAGTCCTACTGCTAGCATGATGTCTGGTCTTGATGCTGTCAGGTACAACAGAATTCCTATCATGGATCTGTAGAGTCTTTGATCTATATTACCAGATCCATCATCAGCAAATAGCTTGCATCCCTTGATCATGGGAGTTGACACACATTTGCAGTCTTTCATTTTGAACTTTTTCAACATTTCTTTTAAGTATTTTTCCTATGAGATAAATGTACCTGTGTTCTTTTGCTGAATTTGAAGTCCTAAATAGAAACTGAGCTCTCCAATCATAGACATCTCAAACTCTAATTTCATGTCCTCGGCAAACCCTTTTTCTAGCTCATCTCTGTTGCTTCCAAACATAATGTCATCAACATAAACTACAACAATCAGGAGTTCATTTTCATGGGCTTTTATGTATAGATTTCGGTCTACTCCTCCGCTCTTAAAGCCTTGTTTTTGCAATTATTTATCCCACCTTGAGTACCAAGCACGAGGTGCTTGTTTTAGTCCATATAGAGCCTTCTTTAGTCTGCATAAATAGTATTCTTTGTCTGTTAATGAGAAGCTTTCTGGTTGTTCCATGTAGACTTCTTCTTCTATATCTCCATTCAGAAATGCAGATTTCACATCCATTTGATATACCTTGAAGTCTTGGTAGAATGCAAAGGACAGAAACATTCTGATAGCTTTCATTCTGGCTATAGGGGAAAATGTTTCATCGTAATCAAGTCCTTCGATTTGTGAATATCCTTTGCAGAGAAGTCTGGCTTTATTCCTAATTACCAATACTTTCTCATTCATTTTATTTTTGAATACCCATTTTGAGCATATGACATTTTTCTCAGTGGGTCTAGGAACTAGTCCCCAGGTATTGTTCTTCTCATTTTGGTCCAATTCTTCATTCATAGCATTCACCCAATACTTGTCCTCGCTGGCTTCTTCAAATTTCTTTGGCTCTATTTGTGATAGCATGGCTATGTATACCTCTTGTTTCTGTTCAGTTAGCTGCCTTCTTGTCTGGACCCCTACTCTCTTGTCTCCTATGATCTGATCTTCAGGATGGTTCTTCTGAGTGTATCTAGAGGGGGCTTTAGAGCTCAGTTCAACATCTGCTGTTGTCTTTATTATTTCATCATCATCTTGGTTTTCTTCTTCATGGTGGTCTGAAGGACTGCTTCAGTCTGTACCTCTTGTATTGTTTGGAAGTTCTTCATCAAATCTCACGTCAACGCTTTCTACAATTTTCTGAAGAGTCTTGTTGTAGCACCTGTACCCTTTACTTTTGGAAGAATATCCTATAAATATCCCTTCATCTGTTGTTGCATCAAATTTTCCAAGATTTTCATCATTATTCTTTATGTAACACTTGCTTCCAAAGATTCTAAAATTTTTGATTGAAGCTGGTTTACCATGCCATAGTTCATAGGGAGTCTTGTCACTGCTTGGCCTTAAGTGAGCTTTGTTAAGGATATGCACGGCTGTGTGTACTACTTCCGCCCAGAAGGTTTGAGGGATATTACTCTCTTGCATCATGGCTCTGGCAATTTGTTGTACAGATCTATTTTGTCTTTTTGCTACTCCATTCCGCTGAGGTGTCCCTGCAATAGTAAATTGTTGCTTTATGCCATGTTCATTGCATAGGTCTGCAAAGTCATAATCTGTGAATTCACCTCCTCTATCTGATCTGATGCATTTTAGCTTGCATCCTGTCTGATTTTTTGCTAAAGCTTTGAATATTTTGAATTTTTCCAGAGCTTCCGATTTATTCTTGAGAAATGCCGCCCAAGCCATTCTGGAGAAATCATCTATTATCAGCATGAAGTAGGATTCTCCACTTGGTGTTTTAGTTCTTCTAGGTCCACATAGGTCCATGTGCACCAGCTGGAGTGTTCTTCTTGTTGATAAATAATCTTTGGCCTTAAATGATGCACGGGTCTATTTGCCCAATTGACAATATTTTCATATGGTATAAGAAAGCCTTCTTATTTCTAGCATGTCTCTGACAACTTTCTTCTTTCTTAGTCTGATGATGTGATCGAAGCTGAGATTTCCCAACCTTTTATGCCATAACCATGACTCCTCAAGTTTGCTAAGATGACATGCTTCATCTTCCTCTTTCACAATGTAAACATTACTCTCTGTTCAAACTCCTTTGAGCAGAGCCTTACCTATGGTGCTTGATCTGACTTCACAATCTTCTAGTCTAAAAATAACTTCACAACCTTTATCACACATTTTACTAACACTCAGAAAATTTTCTTTTAGCCCATCTACAAATAGTACATCTTGGGCCTTTCCTCTGCCATTATCTAGGCTAACTGAGCCTTTTCCTTTTATTTTTCCTGATTTATCATTGCCAAAAGTAACATTGCCAGATTTCTTTTCATTAGAAGTTATAAACTTTCTTCTATCTCTAGTCATGTGTTTTGAGCAGCCACTATCCAAATACCATTGGCTTTTCAGGTCTTGAGTAGCTCGAGCCAGGTCACATTTATTCACCTTTTTTTCCACTGGAAGCATCCTTTTGTTTGGTACCTTTTGTGAGATGATGAATCACATCCTCTTAGAGGACATTTGGAAGGCATATGTCCAATTTTATTGCATACACAACATTTGATCATAATTTTTGTAGAATTGTGAGTATGAACAAAATTTCTTTGATTCATAAACCCCCTTGAGGTGTTGAACATCAATATTTGTCCATATTTTCTACACTCAATGATTTTATGGCCAAATTCCTTACAACAAAAAAAATAACCATAGAAACTATTTGCATACCTGATGTAAGATTGTCTTCTCCATTTGTTTGCTTGAGATAGTCTCTTCACTGTTTTCATCTTTTGTTAGTTTGAATTACTTCTCTTTGCATGACAGTATGCAACAATGTGTCCCAGTTTGTGGTAGAAACAACATATGGCATTTTTCATAGGAGGGAAGAATATCCTTTAGTGGCTTCCAAATTTGACATACTTAGGGGTGTATGAATCTTTTTCTGTTGTCTAAGTATTTATTTCATTCTTTGTTATTAGAGGATTCTTCTGGGTTCTATCTCCCTCCTTACATGTTTCTTCTTTTCTAGGAATTATTTGAGCTGCTTCATCATCCTTCTTTGATTTTACAAAAATATTCTCTCTGTTTTCTTTTTCTTTGCTATTACTTAATTCTCCTTCATAGCCTATTCCAGTTTTTATGATAGGAGATCTTTGAGCATCCAGAATTTCGTTCAACTTACCAGAGCTTTTTGTTTGAGAAAATTTATAGCTACTTTCCTTTGAGCATTTTCTAATTTCTTCCTGAGACATACTACTTCTTCTTCCAACTTCTCTTGTTCCTGAGTTTTCTCCTTGATTTGCTTAAGTAACATGACTTCTATCTTCTTGGCTTCTTCAAGCTCTATCTTTAGCTGCATGAGGACTTCTAAATTCTGTTCTTCTCGTACATAATTGAGGAGAATGTCCTTTTGTTTTCTGCACTTTAGTTTGAGTCTATCAATCTCCCCTAGGGCACTTCTTAGCTCCCCCTCAAGGTCTACTTCACCTTCTTCTTCTTGATCTTCTAGCAGGAGTCCTTCAAGTTCTTCTATGGCCATCAATAAAAATTCAGAGGTTCCTTCTTCACTTGAGGGTTCATCTGAGTCTTCAGATGTACTGCTGTCTTGTTGACCATAGAAGGATTTTCTACTAAATTTCTTTCCTTTCTGCCAGTTCTTTGATGTATTTTTCCTTGATTCTTTACTTTCTTGTGAGGACACTTAGCAGCATAGTGTCCAACTCTTCCATACTTAAAGCATTTGAAAGCAAGTTTACCTTTGTATTTACATGAGCCTCTATCCAGTTTCTTGACAAATTTAGCCTCTTCTTCATCAGAGGAAGAACATGTATTTTCCTTTTCTTCTTTCTTCTTTTCTGTTTTAAAGGTTGCCTCCCTCATACTTGGCTTCTTCTGTGGGAGTCTCATCTCATAGGCTGTTAGATTTCCAAGGAACTGGTTCATAGTCAAGGTCTCCCAATCAGCTGTTTCTTCTATTGCAGACACCTTGGGATTAAACCTGGATGGAAGAGATCTTAGAATATTTTGCACAATTATACTTTCTGGTATGGTTTCTCCAAGAGCTTTCATATTATTAACAATTTCTGCAACTCTTAAGAAGAAGCTGCCAACATCTTCATCATCATTCATTTTTAAATTTTCAAACTGGACTCTATAAACTTGAAGTTTGGCAGTCTTTACCTTTTTATTTCCCTCATGGATATTCTCTAGAGTGTCCCACATATCTTTGGCAGTATTACTATGCATTATTTTGATAAATTCAGCCTCACAAAGTCCACTTAAGATTGCAGTCATGGCCTTTGAATTTGCTACAAATTCTTGTTTAGCTTCTCTTTCTGGTTCAGTTGCCTTTGGGGCATACCCAAATTCTACAGCAGCCCATACCTCTATTCCTAGAGACATTATGTATGCTCTCATTCTGATTTTCTAGAAGGCATAATTAGCACCAGTGAATAAAGGGGCTTTATTGGTTGAGCTTCCTTCTTGACTAGCCATCCTGGGGGCCTAGGATCTCCTTTCAGTGGTTAAACTTGTACAAAAGGAACCATCTCTGATACCAATTGTTGAATTCTTAGTTAAAATAAGAGGGGGGGGGGGTGAATCAGTTTAACATATATATGAGTTTTTAAAAAAAAATTCATTAACTTATTTACAACTTGCTTCTATAACCAAACTTAGTATATGAACAGTCTTAATATGTTGCAACAAGTATTAAATTAATGTGACATCAAACTTATTATGACAACATCAAACATTAAGCAGATTTAGTAAATCATCTCAGCACACAGGTAACACAGATAGAGACAACATATATAAGTGGAAATCCATAAAGGGATAAAACCACATCTTATTATTATTGTGATGCAAAGGCAAGCTCCAACTCCCTCTCACCACTATTTTTTGCAGGCACCAACCTACAGGAGGCTCCAACCTCAGTCAACTACAACTGACAGCTATCAAGCTTCAAATTGATAGGGAAGCTCCAACTTCCTCAATTTATCAAAATAAATGTTTGTTGATTTACCTCAGATATCATCTCTATTGTGTAGCATCTCTTTCTGCTCCTCTCTTCCTTATCTTCTCTACCTCAATCTTCTGTACTCTGCATTCTCTATTCTTACTCTTTATAACCTCTCTATGCATATCAAGTTGATATTATATATAGAGTTCATCACATGACTGTTTGTATTCCACAAGGAATTTGGAGTGAACAACCATGACTGTTTGGCTTCTGCCTTCTCATCCCTTTTTCCAACTCATTTAAAAAAAAATATAACAATATGTACAAATTTCAATGTTACAGTGGGATTTTTCTTTTCCTTCGGATACTTGCCTTTGAAACAATTAAAAAATTTACATTTTCAGTTTAAAAATATAAACTTCACTCAGCCCTTGGCTTGCTGGTTTTGTCCTTTCTGTTGTTGTCATGCAACTGTCCTGCATACCTCTGTTTACTGCAACTCTAAGCACATGTGCATGTACACCCGTTCACTGCAATTTTAAATCATTTCGCTGCATACCTCTTCAACTCTACAGTCTTTGTTTACCTCTGTACATATTCTCCAAGCCCACTGTAGTTGTGTATCTGCTATATATATGCATGTTTTATAAGTTTAGCTCACCAGTAAATCTCAAAGTCTCATGCATCAATTAATCATTAAAAAATGGTCCACAATTTGTCTAATCTGCTCAATCTCTGTTCATTGTGGAGGTTCTACTTCTCGGCTTCAAACCTTTAATAACTTCCGTATAGGCGCTCATATGAAGATTTGTTAATATAGACTTTGACTTTGATTAATAAAAATCAAAATACTGTGCTCACTTCTTTAACATTAAAACTTTTCAATCATCGACGAATGCATAACGCATATGTATACCTCTCCTTTTTATTCCTTTAACCCACACACAACAGTCATATATAGTGCATATGTTTAAGTTATATGGTTGGTGCCTTATTACTACATCCCCGCTAACACTTCATATTACATTTATCATCACTGTATGGCATTACGTCATATATTATGGTTTTGATTCGAGCCACGACTTATTAAAACTTCATATCATCGCATCAGTTGTTATAAATTTAATATACGCCTCGACTAAGGTTTAAACCCCAAACAATAACCTATGTAATTACCTTGGGCCCACAACTTAACACATATATGTGGTCGATCACAGTAGTTCATTTCCCATTCACATCTAATGGTGCATGTCTTATCGCGCTCCAACACTCCGATCCTACAACAATCGCACAATTAAACGATATGAAATTTAACTCTCAGAAGCCATGTGATGAGCTGGGGCCCAGCCTCTTAACACACCCTTATCATCTGATGGTGGGAGGCTTATCATGTCGTCCAGGATGATCCGACGACCATAATCCAATATCACATTCATTTCACCGTCGAAAGTTAACGTGCGATAGCTACACGATGAGAGCAGTTTCTCCAACCCGCTTAAGACAACGTGTCAGCTCCTAGCATATATCATGTTTATTTGGAGTGGTTTCACTTCTGTATAAAGGCGGTGCGATATGGGTGGGTTTGGTCTCGCAAACCCGCTGTCACTGTTCATAGTGCTCGTGGTTCCTCTCCTTTTGCCTCAGGGTTCTGTCGCATAGTTCTAATGTTTCATTTCAGAATCATGCCATCGCTTTAGAATTCTCGAACAGAGATTAACATCCCTCCTTATCCACTCAGCTTTGTTTCTTCAGTGCTTTTATATATATGAACTCTGCCTTTCATGTGCAATTCCTCAACACTGTTTCTTGGTCCATACTGCAATTACCAAAAACTCATCTCTATAGGCCTAGAAAACTGTTACGCGGAGAATGATAACTCCTCAATGCACCATGCCTTTCCATCGATTATGTTCTCGATTTCATATTCAAACTACGCTCATACTCTATTATGCCATAACACTTCATCGACTTCCATTTCAGAATACTCACACAGGATTATATTAATATCACTTTCCACGCAGAGACTAGGATTTCAACTTCCTCCACAATATAGTAGCTCAAGAACTTAATGGAATCAAGCCTCCTTTAACCGTGATTACATAAAAATTGACCTCCACCTTTTGCGCAGAGTATTACAGCTATTTTCTTTGATTACAAGTTCCAACAGAACTGTCTCCTCTTTGAGGAATTCCACTGTATAGTTTTGGGTAACTGGTATTGCCCAACATTTAACCCCAAACCAGACTACACCATGTATTAGGTCACCATAGAATTATTATAAAGGGGAGATGAGCCATTACAGAGTATTATTCATACATGGCCACAAAAACTCATACAATTTCTTATTGAACCTCTCAATTCACTGCCTTTGCTTCCTCTGCTCCTCTACTAATTCTGGTACTTTTGCTGCCTCTTCTCCTTGACTAATTCTTGCCCTTTTGCTTCCTCAGCTCCTTGACTAATTCTTTTCCTTTTGCTGCCTCTGCTCCTTGACTAATTCTTTTCCTTTTTCTTCCTCTACTCCTTGACTAATTCTTTTCCTTTTGCTGCCTCTACTAGCTCTCTGCTGCCTCTGTTCCCTGTCTTCTACTTTGCGTTATTGCTGATTCAGGTGCTGCTCCTTTGTGCTCCTTTTCCATTAATGACAACATTTCTGACAATGTACTATCTCCTTCAGAGTTTCAGGTACCTGGAGATTAGTTACGTATAGGTGTAATTGGTAGACAAGATGTGCAGTGCCTCTCCCTTATCATTTCAACCATTTCGCACAACACTAGTGATGGGTATTGCATTAGTTTCTTTCTTTTATATTATGTTGATTATTTAGTACAACAGCCACGACTTGTCAGGTGGTGTGCCATTTTTTTCTGGAAATTTTGTACGACCTTAGATAGATGTCGTGCTCATGCACAAGGGAGGGTCAACTTCCCTTATGCTTCAGAATTGTTTTGTTTATTCTTTTAGAGGTTTCCAGAGATGAGACATAGTTTTTTTCGACAGCATTGTAGGCCGATGTTCAAGGCCCGGATGCACATGTGGGGGCCGATGATGCCCAAGAGGGGAGACACTATGTTTCCAGCGAAGATATCGCATGATGCACTGGACTTACTAGCTAGTGTTGACGGGTTGCATCCCTTCATTATGGTCCCATGTACTTATGTTGGATTAGATTGGAAAGGGTGTCCCAACATCCTCTTCAGATATGATGAGCCACCAGATGATAGAGGTAATATTACTGTTTTATTTATATTTATTCTAACATGTTCTTTAACTTGTTTTTATTAAATTGTGTAATGAATTTTTCTAATTATTTTTATGTACTTGTATAAATTTTGCAGACATTGGCTCTTTTGATGGCGAGGATATGCCGGACCCACCACATGATCCAGGTGTGGATCCTGATGATGACGTCCAGGACATGGCCGATGCCAAGGATGATCATGATCAGGATGAGGCCAGTGCAACAGAGAGACATGCTCCTTCTCATGGGGCACCGGTACCACCTTTTTCTACACACGGTCGACATGAGACTAGATATAGGATGGATTTGGGCAACCAACTCTGTGCATTTATTTTTGATGCGGGCATCAGGTCTTCTCATTATAGAGACATACAAGTTGATGATAGGCGGATACAGATGTGGAGAGGCATGCCGCGTGACATGTACGGCCTGATGCAGCATGTCATAGGAGCTGCAACAACTATTACGCGACTGAGGAGGATTTTTTGGAGCTATAGGCGTAGTCGAGCCATGGCACATGATGGACAGTCCGTGAGGAACGACTCACATGCATCTCATGATGGTTCACCTTGTGCTGCGCTTGATGAGCATGAGGCTCCACTAGCAGCATCTAGCAGTCATCATGGAGATGAGGCTAGACCATCGGCCATGTGCAGTCAGTAGCCTGCAACATCCATCAATAGTAGTCATGATCATGAGCAGGCTGGACCATCGACCGTCGAGGCTGCACTATCGATTGAGCAGGCCTCCACTACTACTGCTCATATTGATGTTGTACTAACACCAGCGGATGCATCCATCAGTACTAGTGATAATGATCATGAGCAAGCTCCACCATCGACCATCAAGGTTGCACCCATCTTTACTGAGCAGGCATCCACTTGTACTGCTATTGATGTTGTTATACTACCACCAGCTGATCCATGACATTTATATTACAGTTTTATATTTTTAACATTATTCATATATATATATATATATATATATATATATATGGTCCATGTATTTTATGTTCATGTTGTAGTTGTACGTAATTTACATGTTGGCAATCATCATGATGTGGCGCATATTGTTAGGTCATGTTAGATATGTTCATTTAATGTTTAGCTTGCAGATAGATGTTTATATGTGATAGCATGACTTATTTGACATGAGATGTATATTTAATGTTTGTGTTGTGATGATGTTAATACATAATGTTAATTTGACGTTTGAATGTGTTTATTAGTCAAATATGATGTTTGTACGATGGTTATCATGATCGTAATGATGTTTATTAATTAATTTAACATTAAATGACCATGATATTTATTAAATATTATGTTGTGATTGTAATTGAAATTGAATTTTTAATTGTATGTAAAATTGTAAAATTGTATTTGTATTTGTACTAATTGTAATTTTAACTGTAATTGTATGTAAAATATTTATTAATGTAAAATTTTAATTGTAACTATAATATTTAATTTATTGTGAAATGATTGTAATTGTATATATGAAAAATTGTAAAATTCTAATTCTAATTCTAATTGTATGTAAAATTCTAAAATTGTAACTGTATTTGTAATTGTAATTTTAATTGAATTGTAAGTAAAATATTTTTAAAATTGTAATTGTAATTGTAAATGTAATTCTATGTAAAATTGTAAATGTAATTGTATGTAAAATTATAAAATTGTAATTGTATTTGTAATTGTAATTTTAATTGAATTGTATGTAAAATATTTGTAAAATTGTAATTGTAATTGTAATTGTAATCGTAATTGTGTATGTGAAATTAATGTAAAATTTTAATTTTAATTTTAATTCTAATTCTAATTGTAATTTTAATTGTAATTGTGTGTAAAATATTTGTAAAATTTTAATTCTATTAATGTGAAAATTTTAATTGTATTAATGTGAAATGATTTTATAAAAATATTTAAATTTTTAAATATGCAAATAATTGTAAAATAACAAATCTAGAATAATACAAATTTTGGTAACATAATAACGTTTATAAAATAATGAAAATAAATTCATGTACTTTATAATTATCATTATTTTATTATGATCTTACATACAAAAAAAAGAGAAATTTATACAGTCTGGTGTGCTTATCATAATAACATGCACCAGTGCGTCGTATTATGAAAACACACTGGTGCTTCACAACTCTTCTGCACCGGTAACGAATAAATACAAATAAAAAAACGCAACTCTATTTTCTTTAAGTGAAAAAAAAGGCGAAAATTCGAAAAATGGCTAACAAAATATTTTCAAAAATATAATTTCATAAAATAATTCTTTAAATACTAAACACTTTTCATTATTTCACTATTTTTGCTAAAATTTTCAGCCAGATATTTGCAGGAGACAGCCCTAGAGAAATAAAGCACAAGGGCACTGTGGAGAAATGAAATACGTTCGAACATAAGTATTCAGACAATTAGAAACCAAACCTTTGGTGATTCACACCGTGTATCATAGAATTTCAAACCATCTCGTGATTAAATTTGATTATTTTTTTTTACTTTTTTTCTACAGTTTTATCTGTTTTTTCCCTAAACCCTTCATTTATTGTTTTTTCCCTTTCTTCTCCTTGTTTATATGATTTCAGAATTAGGGTTTTTCATTTTAGATTGACGTCCAACCCACAAGACGACTTGCATATTCGGATCCCAATCCATTCAGCCATTGCATGAATTTTTGGAAAAAAATGGATTTTTCTTTATTGGTGTGTCATGCATACGCTACCGCACTGGTGCATTGTATTATACAATGCACCGCGCAAGTACTGTGTAGTAAAAAATTTGAAAACATTTTTTCTAAATCCATGCGCCGTATCTGAAATAGGGCACCGGTGCTCCATTTAACGAGGATAGCATCGTACAGTGTATTACACCATTTTTACGGTGCGTTTATAATACCCCACACATTGTACTATCTATAACACTATTTTTTGCAGTGCGTTTATAATACCAAATGCACCGTACGATCTATTATACTGTTTTGCGGTGTGAATTTAATATCCCCATGCACCGGCTATGGTGCGAGCCTCATGAAAGGCGCACCAGTGTCTTGAGATTTATTTTCTACCTGAAAAGTTGAGAATTTGTTTATAAATATATTAATGAATGATATGGTACAGGTTTCAGATTGATAAAGAAATGACTAACAAGAGATCAAGTAACAAAAATATTGTTAACACATAGAGAAAAGCAAAAAAGAAAAGTTCTTTGTAAATTCTTTATAAAAAATATTATTTTTGAACTATATGTAAGTTTAACTAATATGTATTGTTTTCTGTGTATCATGCAGAGCCAGAAAATGATGAAGCTCGATATGATTATTTCTGATCTAGGACCAGAAGAGTGTAAAATTTTAATGGAAAATTTTCAAAAGGATGAATCAGGTGAATGAAAAAATACTATTGATCCAATATGAGTTTCTTTTTTTAATTATCTTTAATAATATACTTAAAATTATTAGATAACTTGTGTGAAATAGTCTACTAATTCACATATGTTTAATGTTCTACAGGGACCAACAACTCAGAAAAGGAATGTTGTTATAAGAAAAGAAAAAAATAGAACATGCAAATGAAAATGAATTTCTCCTTAGCTCATCTGGAGTGGTGCTGGAATTTAACGAAAGGGAGAAAAACTTTTACAAAATTTTGAGGGATCTAGTGGAACAAATTTATAGATGTTCTTTCCACTTACAATACAAAAATCAATCCAATGATTCCAAGAACCAAATTGTATCTAAACTACAAGAAGGGTTTCCAGAGAATTGGTCAATAAGACATGTCAGACTTTTAATTGCAAAAATGTACAACAACAAAAAAGAAGGAATGAAAAAGTAATATTCCTTTAAATGTTTGTCTAGAATTATTTATAAATATCACTTTTGTTATATTTACTTTTCATATATCAATATAAAAATTAAATATTTAATTGTCATGTTACATTTTCAGGAAGATTATGAAAATATCTAAAGATGAACAAGCTAATATCAGAAATATGCCAACAGGAATGTCCAAAAAGGTGTACAAGGAGATGGTCAAGGAAATGGACAAAATTGCATCGCAGGAGGAGCCATCTCAACAACAACGTGGTTCAAATGTAATATGTAATCATTGAATTTTTCGATAATTAGGTACAATAAATAAACAATTTAGCATTAAATATTAATTTTCAATAAGTTTCTTGCAGAAAAGAAAATAAAATGAAACCCATTCAACACATAAAATAGGACGACAAGGAAGAAAAAGGCTGATCTCTAAGTTTGTGAATAATTGTTACTTCCTTATACAACTTAACTAGATTTCATTTTTGTATTTTTTAAGTTGATTTACAAAAATCATCATTGAATTTTTTCAAACAGGTGCTAACATACAAAGAAGAACCATCAGATAAATTGATTGTAATGGGGTTAAATATGGGTTGTCAGTATATGTTGGCATATCAAAATTTAATTGTGGAATTTGTAAGCATCTATTGATTTTGTTTTACTTAGCTCCGTCTATAATTAATAGGACAAAAACATATTTTATATTAAATATATGATTTGTTATGGGGTATAAAACTTACATAAAACAAAGTATGGAACTGCGCCAACATATGAAATTTTGAAAGATGGCATGGTACATGGTTTTGAAAGAATATGTGTAGTTTATGAGTAAATTGTTGCTATGGTACGCCATTTTTCTTTCCGATTTACATTGATGTATATTATTTACTATTGAAATTTTCATTATTCTCACCAATGTATATACACTTTTTTCAGTTTATTTCTATGTTTTTAGATGGAAGGTGAAGAAGAAGAAATCAATCAACGCCATGAACAAAACATTCCTGAAACTAACCCAAGTCATGGAAGTAGCTCTAGCAGTAACAACAGTTCAAGTGAAGAATGATGATCACTATGTTTGGATATCAAAGCAAGATGTTTTATTTTTTGAAATATGTCTGTGAAATAAGACATTTTGTTTAATGTAATGGACATAGTGTCCCAATTGAAAGTCAAAGGGATACAAATAACAGTCCCATTTTGTATGATAAAGACTTCCTTATATATATATATATCTGTGTGTGTGTGTGTGTGTGTGTGTGTTTTAATTTATTCTATTGCATTCTCCATTGTTGCTATTGGGTTTTCCGTTGTCGTTCTCAAATGCACTAATAAAAATTTAATTCATATGAATATTTTTATAAGATATATATGTGTCGACTTTTGATGAATAATGAATTTTAAAAAACTGCAATAATTCTGATATGATATAACAAATTAATCCAAACAACACATTCAAAATTTTTCTAATTAATATGAATATTGTTATAAGATGTGTCGACTTTTGATGAAGAATGAATTTAAAACAAGCACAATAATTGGATTGTCACAGGTCGATGTTTCTAAAAAAAAAAAAATGAAAACTGGTCCGTGTCAGTAACTGTCGACCGGTGTGTTTATGTGTCTATATGCACCAGTGTCGTAGTACGATCTATGGGCACCGCACAAATACCGATACCAGTTATAAATATCAATGCGTTTGTGTGATACTGTGTATCGAGGCGTTTATGTATCTATAAGCACTGGTGCATTTCTACGATCGATGGGCACTGTACGAATACCGATACCAATTATAAATGTCGGTGTCTTTCTGTGATACGGCACACCGATGCATCATAAAGGTATACGCACCGGTGCGTTGATACAACCTATGGGCACCGCACAAATCCCAAGATCAATTAGAACGTCCCCATGTGTTGTATGACCAACACTATTCCTAGTGCGGTTTTACACCTAAACATCCCGGTGCGTTCGTTCGACTGAGACAGCCCGGAGGCGCCGTCTTCATGTACGCATCAGTGCGTTAAATCCAGAGTAGCGCACCAATGAAAAAACATCCGTAATATCCTCTGGCCGCCCATTTTTTTTTATTTGTGTTGAATTTTCATTAAAAGCTCAGCCAAAACCTTCGTAACCATAAACAGATGTTGTAGAATTTTTTTTTTTTGAAAATTTTGGCCAATTTTATAACATTAAAAACATCCTTTATAACCTCCGCTAGAGGGTATTTTCCTTGTAGTGCTTGTGGTCCCAGAAAGTGACTTATACTACTCACAAGTCAGTGCGGATTTTTGAGGGAAAGTCGTGCAAAGGCGTGCCTATCGAATAAAAATGCACGCGGAGCCACATTCTACTATGGTCTTGAGTGCGCAATTTTATTTTTCTTCTGGACCTTAAATATTTTTTAAATTCTTCAGATTCTCTAATGTGCCTCAGCCCTGTAAATTATGCTTCCTGACATTTAATAATGTCATCTTTTCCTGTCCGATTTTCGAGTGATAACACCTGTAGAATAAATAAAGCCAATGAAGAGATAATTAGGGTTGATTCTGGTCTAGTCTATTCCATTCCATTCCGATGGATTTCTATTCCATTCGATGTCATTCGATTCGATTCCATTTAGAACTTTTGCTGCAAACTATTAGGATTTTGTTGTTTAAGACCTTCGGGATGTAATAAGATTATATTTTTGTAATGTAATGACTCTTCATATGACCTTTTATTGATCTAGTTCTAGAGATTTGGGCTCATTGGTTAGGGCCCAACCCATGTGCATCATCTTCTCTGTTGTTTTCATTCATTTATTTTTATCATTTAGCTAGTTTTATTTATGATATTCTCATTGTTGTTATAGTTTGTTGTTGTAGATTTAATCTGCTTATCTGCGTTGTAGAATATTTTATAGACTCGAAAATCTATGTTCAAGCCTCCCCCTCTCATCTCTGTTAATAGAGTTTGAGCAGGGTAAACCTTCCCATAGGCCAAAAATTTATTTCTGTTTATGATTCATTATTTCCGAGTTTAGGGTCAAAATTGCGTTACCAGTTGGAGTCTTTCTTTCACCATCTTATCAAACACTTGTCTATTTTTTTGCACAAGTAGGTAGGGTCGATTCTAGGTACAAGTATATTCACCTGGAAGAAGTTCATTAACACCTCCCCACTTCATTTCCCATCTCCCTTCCATCTCTGCTGTTACACTTCCATTCCCTCCTTTTTCTCTTATTTGTTGTTGTCACCAATTTTCATTCCAAAAATGCTTGAAAAGCATTAGAATTAGACCTCCATCCTTGCTCCTCGAAACTCCCACTCACTGTACCTTGCTCCATCACAAATCATAAATCCCTTGTGATATTTTTTAACGCTCTCCCATTCCAAGCCAAAATGCGATATTCCTTTCTACTTCCCTTTTATTATCTTTTATTAAAAACAGTCAAAAACATTAGAAACCACCTTTTTTTTTCCCTTTGGACTTACCTTTGCTCCTTTTCGCAATCACATTTCCCGTTTGGTCCTTGTTAACACCTTCCACTTCCAAACCCCGATTGTGATATTCCTTTTTCCCTCATTTCTCCTTCGCTCCTCATTTATGCATCAAAAACCTTTGAAAGAACCTTACTCCACCTTTTTATTTTTAGTGAAAAGTCCATCACTTCATCATAATTCACAATTCTTGTTGGCCTTCGTTATACTTACCGCTCTTTTTTTTCAATTGTGATGTTCTTATCACACTCCGCCACTGGTCATCCTGCAACGTCACCCATCGCATATCGCACTCGTGTCACCTATCCCAGCTCGCACTTCACATTTCACTCCCAAACAACACTTCTGCCACTTTGACTGATTTGTGATATTGCGATTGCGATTTCGCGTACCACATATCACACCTCCATCCTCCCATCGCATTTCCACCATCACACTTTTCAAAGCCTCCCACTCCAAAGAATATTCTTGATATTATAAGCTTTAATAAAGTCCAAACCCCTCTTTCCACACCTCTAAGCCTTGTCCCGTGTGTTTAAGTGCTCCACTAGCCTCTTTAGTCGTTTTCCTCCAAACTGCAACCAACATTTTTTAAAGTTTAGATAGATCATGAATAGTTGCATGGTTAGAAGTGTGAGAGCATGGTAGATAGATCATATAATAAGTAGAGTGAGTCTAGCCATTTGGCCAATTAACTGTGGTTAGAATTAGCTTCCTTTCTAGTCATTTATTTTCAACAATTATAATTTAGTTTCCTTCCTGTCATTTCTTTTCAGCAATTTAATTTAGTTTCCTTCTGTCATTTCGTTCCTAAAATTTAGTTTAGTTTCATTGAAGTGTGACAAACTTCACCAAGAAACCCTAGAAGTAGCACCCTTTCGTAGAGAGGAAGAGGATGACATGAGTAGAATTCATCTGCTGTGTATATAGCACTATCACCTCCAAGTTCATACGATCCCCAGGTTGATAAAGTAAAATAGGGTAACCCCTGGGAGTTGCAGCATTCTTGGTGCAATACCAGGGCTCACTAGCATGAATCAAGGCTATGAGTTCCAATTCATAAGCTGAGTAATTTTTTTCGTGCTCATTTAGCTTGTGAGATTCATAAGTCGCTATCTTATCCTCCTGCACGAGAACTCTTCCCACACCTTCTTGACTTGCATCCGTGCATACCACAAACTCTTTTTCTGGATCTGCCACTTTAAAAATTGGGGCTGAGGTTAACAGTGGTTTTAACTGTTCGAATCTTTGCTGACACTCTATTTTCCATTGAAATTTCTACCCTTTATTCTTTAGAGAAGTTATAGGATACACGATTTTAGAGAAATTCTTGATAAAACGACGGTACTAACCTTCCAAGCCCATGAAATATCTTATACAAGAAACATTTTTTGGAACATTCCATTCCATGATTGTTTGTATGTTTTAAGGATCTATAACTATCCTTCTGTTGATATTATTTTCCCCAAATGCTGAATTCAGTCATTGAAGAAATCACACTTGTTATATTTTGCATACAACTGATTCTCCCTTAATTCTTTTAACACTACCTTGAGGTGTTTTTCATGTTCCTTCTGATTTTTGGAGTAAATAACTTTTTTATCAATGAATATAAGTAAAATTTATCTAAGTAAGGTTGGGAGATGCCATGCATCAAACTCATAGAGGTGATAGGAGCGTTATTAAGGCTAGATGGCAGCACCACTAACTCATATAGACCATAGCGGGTTTAGAAAGCAGTCTTACATATATCTCCTTCCTTTATCTGGATTTGATGATAACCAAACTAGAGGTCAATTTTAGAGAACACACTTGCTCCTCAAACTTGGTCAAACATATCGTCAATTCGTGGCAGCGGGATTTGTGCTTGACAGCTAGCTTATTCAACTATAGATAAATGACGTATAACCTCATGATGCAATATTTCTTCCATAAAAATAGTAATGGGGCCCCCAAAGGGGACATGCTCAGGCAGATATATCCTTTCTCAAGCAGCTCCTGTAGCAGAATCTTAAGTTGAGCTAATTCAGGCACACTCATACATTAAGGAGTCCTAGACACCAGGGATTTTGTTAAGATTAGTTCAATTGTAAAGTCAATATCTCGTTTGGGTGGCAGTCCTGGAATTGATTCTCGAAATACATCGGCAAAGTCTTGGATAATTGGTAAATTTTAAAGTTTTTCTATCTTATCCTTCAAATTGGTATATTTGAAATTCACAACATATATTTGGAAATCCTTTCTAATGCACTTTCCTAGTTCATTGGTTGTTATAGGTCATAGTTCAATGCCTCGTTTGATCCCTTGGAGTTGTTGCCTTACTCCTTCCTCGGTGAGAAAACTAACACTCTTTTCCTTTCAGTCCATTATAGACCAATGGAATTCTAACCAGTCCATTCCAGTTAATACATCATATGAACCCAAGGGAAGAACATTCAGATTCGCATGAATTTGTTGTCCTGATACTTCAATCAAACAATTTTCTATTTTCATAGTTACCCGCCTCTTGGTACCAGTGGCCAATAGCACCAGCCAAGGTTTTTAGAATTTAAGGTTGGGTAACTGGCATAGTTCCATAACCTTTGGGCTGATGTAGCTTAAGCTAGCACCTGGATCAAATAAAATAGATACAGGCTAGTTATCAATCTTACATTCACATTCTATCATTAAAGGTTGATACTCTGCTTGACGATCCTCAAATGTTGCGTTAATTCGAGGTATATTCCTTGTCATATCTCCTACGATCGAGGCTTCTTGTACGTTGGCTGCCTGTTGATTTCTTTCTTTATGTGGGCAGTTCTTGTAATAATGGGCTTCACCGTAACCCCAACACTAAAGGGGGGGTTTGGGTACCTGCCCAAGTTCTAGTTTGTTGGTTGCTTCCACAATTCTAGCCCCTAGCTACCACTTTTCCTTTGTGTGTGATTTGTCCAATCCTCGGTGTGTAGAACCTCTCTGTGCATTTTTAGGATTTCTTTTAAAGTTCCTGAAATTATGGGAGCTTATTGGTGCTTTATTCTAGTTCCAGCCTTTTCCGAAGTCTCTCTGCTTGGTTTTCTGATAGCACATTCGTGCCTTCTTGATGGCTTCATCCATCATTTTAGGATTGTTGAACTCTATAAATCTCTGCACCTTGGCTCTTTCATCATGCAAGTAGGGTACATATATTAATGAAGCAGTAAACATGGCAATGAGCTCATCCATAGTCAGTTGTCCCAAGCGTAAATCATGGAATTATGTAGACTTATCATCATAGAAATTCTCTTTCATAATTTATTCTTGAAGTGTTTCTAGAAAGATTCCCAATTTATCCTTTGCTCATCAATTTTATGTATAATTTTAACTTTCTCCCACCATAGAGTGTCTTTGCCACATAGATGATATATCGTTAATAGAGCTCTAAGGTTTTTTTTACACTCATACACTTGAAAATACTTATTCATTTCAATAAACCATGCCTCAGTTACTCCTTCCTTTTCTCTATCAGAGGTAGGTGGTTTGATCTTTTAGTATTCCCCTTGTAATTTTGTTCGTTGCTTCTTTATCATCCTTTGATCTTGGGAATTCTATGACTCAACCTCATACTCGATCATTTGCCTCGCATGATGCTGAATGCGTTGGGTATGGCACTCTTCTTGATTATTTTCACTATGATGTTGATTCCTCTCATGTTGGGTTTCATGTTCAGGATTTGGCTGGTATGCTCGATTATTTTTTTTATCTGAAAGTATTTTTAAGATTTTATCTTGCTCTTCAATTAGCCTCATGCTATCATTTCTCATTTGTGTCATCTCATTCTATAATTATTGAATTGTTTCCAACAAGTGTCGGGTTTGTTGTCGTTGATCTTCCATTAATCTATTTAGGTGATATTTTCGATTCGCATCTTGCTGTATGCACATTTTGGGATTAGCTCCTCCATATGATGCTTCTGGTAGTCCTAAAGATTTGGATCCCCACTGCATCTTGTTTTGAACTCAGTTTTTTTTTCTGTTTCATCACACCACTACACTTTTCAATTCCCACGTAACCACCATTTTTGAAATGTGGCTCTTATACCACTTGTAACATGTTCAAACAATAAACAAAACAATTTTACCATATCTAAAAGAAGTTTCATTTTCACATATAACTAACGTAACAACTTGTATTCACACACATGAATGTTTTGAGTATTATGTCTTATCATTACACTTTAAATGTGGATGTATACAACTTCATGCTGAGTCACTCCATGATGTATCGCACACATACAACCATGAAAATATATTTAATACATTCATACATCTAACGTGTATTCTATTGTTTAAATATAAGATCATTATAATACAATACTTGTATGTGGTTAACCCATTTGCGACTATATATGTATGTGTAAATTTATTCTATAATATTGGAAGGTCGTTATAGTACACAACATTAATTCATACATAATATCCAACTTGTGCCACGTTGATACTACACATGCATCTGTCGCATAAAAATATACCCACAATCACTATGTATCAATTGTTTGCAGATTGTGTTACGCATGTGTCATGCTCTACTTAAGGATTTTTCCATAATTTTGTTCGATGGCACTCCTACCAACTCTACTGTGTCGAGATCTCAACCCTCCATGATTTCGATCGAATGACGGATGGTTTATTTTAGAGTTATCACTCGTAATTCTTGTTCTTCGCTATGCAACTATTGGATCATTGATCTCATCGAACGATGGGTAGTGGTCAGCTTGTTTCATACCCTAGCTACCTATGGAGTTTGGAAACCCTTTTATAATCTCTTGTTGTGCTCCGCTGCTCTGCGAGCTCTAAAAAATCTGAGTGTTTTTTTCTGGTTTTTTAATTGGCTATGTCACAAGAGAGAAATATACCCGAGCCACATACCCTTCTTGCCTCCGGTGGTCAGTCGCTCAGCTACAGGGATGGTTACAATGCCACTGGTATGGTTTTCTTG
Source organism: Pinus albicaulis (assembly GCA_034641835.2). Classification (NCBI taxonomy): domain Eukaryota; kingdom Viridiplantae; phylum Streptophyta; class Pinopsida; order Pinales; family Pinaceae; genus Pinus; species Pinus albicaulis. Next base: position 632,929,085 of record CM076573.1, read on the forward strand.
TGAGATCAAATAGGTAATTGCATTAAACACTCACCTATTCATTAACATTTAACAACAATTACTCTCTATGTTTTTATTTTCATATTCCTCCATTAATGTCTCAGGTGACTTGTGTGCAGGTGTCCTTCACTGTTTTCGCAGGCTCTCTCCACTTGTTGATAAGGAGGTAAGGCCGGACATAACACAGGTATGTTGAATACCTACTCAGCTCTTCTCACTCATATTTCTTGGTTATTCACTTGCTCTGAATACCAAGCGATGCTTGGTTTTGTGCAAGTGCACACTGTGGGTTGATTGCTTGGCATGACTAGTTGAATGGTGTCTTTAGTCAGACATTGTACTATTGATGTTTATATATATATATATATATATATATATGATTCCACGATGCTAATTCCATCTGGGAAAAATACTGTTGTGGTTACCTACAATTTAGGCATATACCTTGAAATGCACAATGTGTATCTTTCAGTTTTAATTTAAATGATTTTTAGTTGGTAACCATGGAGCAATATAGAGAAAATTCTCTATTCTTGAATTTCTATCTAATTTTCCTAGAATTTGGGTATCGGTACATGCACTACAAAGTGACTTACATTTTTTTATATTGCATTCTTTTACACAGTCATTGGAACTGTCGGATAACTTATTTATTTACAGTTACTTTACTATTGTTATGATATTTTTCTATAGGAAATAGTTTGTTTTATGGTTTGAATTCTATTATTCTCAGTTTTTCCATAATTTATGACCTAGTATAGGATTAGGCACCTATTGTTCATAACATCTGATGGTCATTGAGTTGACTGGCGCCCCAAATGGACAAAACAACTATGGCACTACTTGGCTGGTCGAAACCCTCAGTGGTCAAGGAATACCCTACAGAGTTAAGAAAGTTTTGGGTTTACTGTTATTTGTAATTTTTATCACCGTGCAGGGTTGGCCATTTGAGTTTTGTTTTAAAAACAATCATCACAGAAATAATAAACATACTTATTTCTATTTGGAGGGTTTTTTACTCTTTCTAATAACTCACATCATATTACTAACAATTAATTTAAATAAAAGAGACTACAAACCTTGTTCTTTTTTATTGTACCAGATTAATCATAAATCTACATCATATTATACGATTATACTTATCTGTTGTGTGCCTTGCTTAAAATATTATCGCCCTTACCTAGATTGGTAAAACATCCCAACCATGAGAAGGACAAACTCATTCACTTCTCCCCACTGAGCTCTGGTTATTGAGCAGTTCACATAGTTTTTTCCACATAGCCACCTTGAAAACGAGACTCCGATTCAGCCTCTGGTGTTAGGTAGAGATTACTCCATGAGCTCCCCTGGGAGCTCAGGAGTTCTCTCAAGCAGCGTCCTGCCTCCTTTAGACTATTTTCTTTTATTTGATATCCTAGATTTTGTTTCTCTCCTGAGAATTTAGGAGAAAAAACTAACCCTTCCCCTTCTACAGATTTCCAATAAATTTGTAGCGAAATGGTTATAACAGTGCAACTGTCTCAATTGCTCACGACTCCACTTAATTAGTCAAACACAACCTTTGTATTCAATTTAAAATGATACAAAATATTCTCATCTTTTAGTTGTACTTAAAATATATTAAAAACAAAATAATTATCACAATAAGTCTTAATAACGAATAGTTTGTAAGTAACAGGGGATTACAATTAGGGATGCTAATTCGATAAGGTAGTCGACTAAACTTTTACACTGTAGGTAAACTCATTAACTCATATATTCAAGTCATGTATCACAAGAAGATTTGAAAAGAATAACTTTCATGTGAATTTGAAGTGAAGTATCAACTAATGTGATGAATGACATAACTTCAAAAAATATAGACAAATCTAATTAAATGTTATATTTTTTTATATTTGAACTATTTATAGTGAAATAATGTTTGTATTTTGAAAATGGTAAAATTGGAGGTGGAGTATGGTCTTTATCGGACATAGTTTAATCGTGGAAAAATTTAGGGTTTAAATTTTGCCAATAAGTTAATTTTTTTTTTAAATAATTCATTTATTTCTTTAATAAAATAAAAATGTTTTATGTTAACAAAAAAAAGTTATAATTAAAAAAAAAATATTTGAAATTTTAATTGTTTTTAATAAATATGGTAAAACATTTTATAATTGATATTTTAAAAGTTATGATGCTTATGATATATTTTTATTTGCTGAAGTAATAAAAATATTTTAATTAAAAAAAATTAATAAAATTCATTATAATTATTTATATTTAAAAATAAATATAAATCTATAACATTAAAAATAAATCACAATGGAAACAAATTATTACAATATATAACTTTTTAATTAAAATAATATATAATTAATTTTAAATTTATTTATACATTTCAAAAAATATTAATTTGTAAAAATTACCATGTGATTTAGGGGCTTGAAGTATGTTTTAAAATTGTTTTTGTTTGATTAAAAGGTCTTCTTTCTAGAACATAAAGAAACAAGTTAAAACCCAAGATCGAGTGAAAATCAGTCAGAGATAATTTTCCTAAAATTATCTAGTTTGACAACATAGTCATAGTAGATTTTCTCAACTTATAAAAAACATATTAAACAGCATACAAAATCCCACATAATTTGTTTATAACACAAATTATAACACATTATCTAGTATATGCTATAAACAAAATTGTTTAAAGTGAGCCAACAACCGAGACAATTTTGTTTATAGCACATACTAGACAATGTGAGCCAGCAACCGAGACCAGTTTTGTTCCTAACACATACACGGAAGCAAATCCTGATAGAATAGAATATGGTTTCGCTTGGTATGTAAAAACCATGTACGCCATTTATTGTCAAAGCGAGCATTAAGTTTTGAAATAGAAGTCCAGATATAGGGATATGTATTTTTAAATTTAGATATGTAGTAAAAATAAGTAGGAATAGCATTTCACGTTAGGTTAATAATGGATTTGGGTCTAATGGTAATAGTGATTTCTAATAAGTGGTATCAGAGTGCAGGTCACTAGTTAGATACACACTCGACTCACTTATTGGTCTTAGTGGACGTTAACCATCATCATCATCAATATTTGGTTTAGAAGTTGTACAAGTGGAATTTCTGCAAAGCGTATATTTTGCTCATTTTTACCATAGCTAATCTGAGACTCGGAGCTCACCGCTCCAAAGAAAAGAACCTCCAATTTTATCATATTGTTTCCAAAATCTTGCAACAAGATTTCACATATGAATGATCAGAACCATCTCATTAAGCTCTATTATGTTCACAACAAACACTTTAAGTGTATATATATATATAAAAATTAGGTAAAATATAAAGTGAAAGTGTTTATGGCTAGCAAAATAATTGTAGAATATATATATATATATATATATATTCTACAATTATTTTGCTAGCCATAAACACAAACACTTTCACTTTATATTTTACCTAATTTTTATTTTTTTTTCTTCCATAATTATTTTACCAATCAAAAACACTTTAATTTTATCTTCTTCTTTTTTCCTTTATCCTTTATAACTAGCAACCATTTTATTAGATTGAAAAATAATTTATTCACTTAATAGATATTATTATAGAATTGTTGTAAAACATGGTCGAGCTTTTACCTAGTTGAAATAGCTTAGTTTCCCAAAAATAATTTTTTATCCTCAACCTCTTGTCATAAAATCTAAAGCTTCATACAAACGAAGTCATAAATCATTAAATATTCTATTTTCGCCGAAAGTGTCCTTTTTGCCTCATTAAATATTCTAATTTACGCCGAAAGTGTCCTTTTTGCCTCGGGACACCGTTTGAAAATTCATCATCCGCCACCTGTTTTATTTTTATACGATGAATATTTAATTTTCTAAAAAAAAAATTGCTTTTCATATTAGCCTTATGACTCCCGCCTCCATCATGCTTACGCCTCTTATGCCTCCCAACTCTCTACCTCAGATACGTTAAACCCTTCCTTAGTTCTCATGACCACTTATTGTATTTGGTTGACTTTTGAAGTTTGTTTTTATAAAACATAATAAATATATTATATTAATATTATAAAATATTATATATTAATTATAATTATATAATAAAATTATAATTTTAATATAATATAATAATACATTTTAATTAATTAAATTTTATTTTTAATTAATTTTAAATTAAACTAGTTTACTATTGTAATTATAATAAAATTAGTACTAATTAAAAATAATTGTAATTAATTTTTTATCTGTCTATCATTGTGTTTATGGACCTGTTTACCTAGAGGTTTTCTTCAACATTGCTTTGCACCAAAAAAAAATGCAAATGCTAATATATATACTTTACTAAACATTACAATGCTCAAGTGCTCTATATATATTGTTTATAGAACAATAACAATATATATGCATTAATAACTTGAAACAAACGCACATCAAATGGATTCTAAAAATAAGAAGCAACACAGGGAGAAATAAACCACACAGGAGAAATTCATGAGATTATGCCACCCCATGTTACATGTAGTGTACAACTCTCCTCCTATATAATTATAAGGAATTGTAACAGTTATATCAAACTCTTTGTTTAAACCAACCGCATAACCGTTGGTCCCTATAGTGCATCTCTAATCAGCTTTATTTCTGGTATCGCAAATAAGAATGACTCCATTTTTAACTAAAAATTCACTGATAAATACACTATTGTATCGCTATATATTTTCAGAGTTTCGAAGATGTCGTGACGTGAGTTACTTCTGTACATTCTAAAGTTCGAGTTAGAAATTTTTACCAAACAAGCGTTCTTCTGTCTTGGTGGTTTGGGAGGTTATGCAAATTGTTTTAATGGTCAGGGTTTACCTACTTTGAATTTTGAGTCACAGTTGTTGTGGCTACTCCCCAAATCACCTCGTCAGTCGTCACCCACCTCTGTATTGAAAAGAATGAACATAGAAGGATCGATAGTTTACTAATGATTGGTGCGCAGAAAAGCTAATCTCCAGCATAGCTCTACAGTCATATCTATAGGCTTAATCCTTTGTGTAAATGACTAATTGTAATTCCACCGTAACTAATGGCAAACTAACGCTTAAAAGTGGCAAACCATTGAATTTTTACCATTGTGGTTTAGCTTTAAGCTACCTTCTCAGGTCAGAAAAATTGAATTTTTACTATTGTGGTTTAGCTTTAAGCAACCTTCTCAGGTCAAAAAAATTGATTCGGTGAATGCTCAGATATCTCAATTCCATTCACCATACAAACTACCTACATGGCTACCTGTTAAGCAACGTGGAGTTAGGTCCAAACCATCCTGCCAGAACCACAAAAAATTTGCTTGGAAATGCAAAGGTGGATGGCAGTCCAAACCTCCCTTATAACGAAGTGCCAACGTGTTGATGTTGAGTACGTTTCAATAAAAACAAATTGGCCATGGATTCTGTAGACTGGCCCTATCAACAAATGATACAAGCTTCAACAATTCATCAATGCAATCGCTCAGAGTATGCTCACTCAGTCTTGAAGTTCTCAGGTTCTCCGTAAGTGTAGGCATTATAGTAGAGTCATATCAGAGTTTTTGAAGGTTCCATTCCAATGAAGAATCAATGTATTAGTATCTCCAAATACCATCTAGAAAGCCCAAAAGGTTCTTATTCTGATGATAATCGGGCCGATGATGATGAGTATCCTCCTTATGCAGATGATGCCGAATATTTTGATATTGATTTTTCAGTTCCCTTCTATCCAATAGACACATCCCCAATCTCATGCCCAGAAGAGAATCAAAGCGAAGATGAATTTGCGTTCAATTTCTCTATTTGTAGTGCAAATTTCTCAAATCCAAATCACTGCATTTCTCCTGCAGATAAGTTGTTTTACCCAGGCCAGCTGCTTCCCCTCCAACTAATTCGTACACCTCTTCAGTATGATATTGATGTTAAGGATATTCATGCCTCGCTGCACTCTTTTAGCACAGTCCCTGCAAGATTGAAGAATTACTTCCCGAGGTTGCTCAAAACTGCTACCAAGTTGCAGATATATTTGTTTGGCTTTAGAAAGCTGGCTAAACATGGCATGGAATCGCAGTCTCCTTCTGCTGAATATGCAGGTACTGGTACTGGTATGGGTTCTCCCATGCCTAGGAAGAATAGATTCCTTACAGTGAAATCCAAGCTGAAGGAAGTACCGCTGTTGTCTCTTTTCACTACAGATAATTTTATGAATGCCAAGGGGGATGACAACAATCATGGATTTCAAAAGAAGCCAGAGAGTTTTGATGATGGAGAAGGTCAGATTTGTCAGAATTTGTATAGAGACAAGAAGCAAGCAAACGAGATTGTTGGGAAGTATGTCAAGAAGATCAAGCCTCTTTATGTTCAGATTTTACAGAGGTCTAATGATAAAATTAGGTCCAGAGATGTGGAGGACGCAGGATTTAAAAATGGAGTAAAAAATGGCAGATGTCAGGTTTCAGGGAGAAGTGACAAGCAGATGTCATTCTCAGATTTTTCTGGTATGCTGAAGATGGTTTACAAGCATTTGGGTAAGGGGAAACAGCCGCCTTCTGTTATGCAGCAGCAGCTTCCTAACTATTACCGGAGTGAAAGCTCATTGACGGAGGTACAGAGTGTTATCCAAGAAGCCATCTCCCACTGCAAGCATTCCAATTACAGTCATTTATGGTAAGTAGGTGGGTAGCAACCCTACTGTCTGTATACTACCATTCCTCATCTGCAATGGTGCTTGCTAAGGATGATAGACATTCCTCTTGTTGTTATGCCTGCTGAACTTAATGGGAATTCCTCTTATGTTTTCAGTGTTCACAGTGGCCCTGTAGATCCTGGTAGGCATCGCTGCTTATCACTCTTATTCTTTCTGCAATGGTCTCTGCATAGCCTCGCAGTGTTCTCTTGTCACTTTCTCATCACAGCTGATTTTGGTTTTGATTTTGAGATGGCTATCTCCAAGTCTCGGGACATAAATGCATATATTCAGACATAAAATGTTTAGAATTCCAAATTCCATCTGATTAAACATCCAAGTTCTCACCCTCATTCTCTATCCTCGTAATTCAGCGCTCAAATATGTAAACTCCAAATTCCAACTTATAGATGTCTTATCAGACATCCACGTTCTCAGTCTCATTCCCCATCCTCATTAACAGTATTCTCATTCCTCATCCTCGTCAACATTATTCTCATTATTGTCATAGCAATGCCTGCTATTCCAATTTGCCATTTCTGTTACGGTTTCTGTAATCATATGCTTATATCTTTTGGAACAGTGCCTTCTGATCCTGATAATCCTTCATCTCATTGTTTATGCATTGGTGACTTCTGATATTCATAAGCAATCACCTTACTCTATCTGATCCAGATAATACTACTTTGTGTGAAGACACTATTGAACCTGCTATTGAACCGGTGACATAGTTATTTGGTCTTCTTTTCAAGAAACTATTGATCCAGCTATTTGGTTCCTTAGCGCTCATATATATACATATACATACATACGGTTAGTATATATTTATTGTCCAATATATGGATATGTAGTTAGAGATATATAGATAGTTCCTTCGGCTATTGAGATGTACATATAGTACTTTTTCTTTATCTCCTCTCTCTTATACAGTTAATAAACCTTCATCTTTTACAGCTATTATTAGACGATTTATAAATCGCAACACTTTTTTTCAATTAAATTTGATAAAGAAGAGACACATTTCTTAACCTAAACCCAGCAAAATTACATATGAACTTGAGAAATACTTTTCATTTCCGAAACCACTGAAAGAACATATAATCTTGAGAGAATTTTTATTTCCCAAACAAATGTGTAAGTGTGCATAAATCTATACGAATCTTGAGGTCAAATAAGCCTCGAGTATGTTTGAGCACTCTAAATCGAAATCAAAAGAAATGAAAACTCACCACTAATGTTGAATAGGCATTGAAAATGCAGAAGTTGACCTTTAATTTTTTAGTTTATGCCTTTATTCCATGGCTGCCGCCCTTATGCAGACTAGACATTATCTTCTCTAACCGGTTATCAGAATTGTCTCCATGTCCAGAATTAGTTGTGTGATATTCAAGTGTGAACTTAAAGTAGACTACATCAGCATTGGACTAAAAGCTTCTCAATTTCTCTTCTTACATATATCCATAACTGTCAAATTTCAGATCTTCCACTGAGACGTAGAAGAGGCAGGGTTATTGCTCGAAGTTCATCATTGAAGACCTGCAATTGTGTTTCCGAAAAGGTCACAGAAAGCTGTTGTCGATCTTCAATGGAAACCAGGTAATTAGAAGAATAGAAGACTGTGAATGCCACTTGTTTTGACAGGTCCGTTCTTAGATGTTGTGTCGAAGGTTTAACACAATTGTGTATATCTTGATCTTTATGTTACTATTATGCGTCTAATAGATATTTCAATGTAATTGAAATAAATGTTTTTGTTGGAATTAATGAGGACATCTGATATTTGAGATGTTAGTTTGTGATGGTTGAGAAATCTTTTCAACCTCTTTTTCTAACTTAGGAATAAGTTAGATCTCAAAAACTCTATATATTAGAATAATATGAATGTAATTTGTGTGTGTATTATCGCATACACAGTGTGAAATATATGGGTGATTTTAGTTAGTTTTATCATAGTATAAGAGCTTGAGGCTCGTACCAAGTAAAATAGATTTTTTGCTGCTCGTATTTTGTCAGTGTGTCCGCTTAAGGTACCAGAGGATGGCAGATAATTGAATATGAATTTTTTTGGGGGTGACAGATCGAGAAAATTCATCTCTGTGGTGTTGTATGGTTTTGTTTTGAGACCACATTCTATGTGTAGGCTACAGAAGGGCAGGCGCAAAATTATGATTGCGGGTAGCCAAAACGAAGCGGAAAATCTGACGCTTAACTTCAATCAGAGGATTTCTGGAGTTATTTAACTGAAAGTTTGATTACTATTGTTGCTGCCATACTTTGAATTGAATTCGTAGAATGAATTCATCAATCTCTGCATGCAGTAGAGCAATGGCGATGGATTTCTGTTTAGGTAACGAATCTTTCGAATTTTGAATTCCACAGCACAGTGCATAGTTCTGGTTACTGCCCAGAACGCATATGTAGATCTGCAGCAATGTGCGTGGAGCCTATTCTGTGGTGTTGAATGCAACTGTGTAGAAGAAGAGACTCACCCTGTAATATTCCCTTTCTTGATCCAGTCAAAGTGGATATAATCAATCCATGGTACTTACCGTGGTATTTTCCCATCGTATTGACCCATGGTATTTCTTGTTGGTATTGACCCATGGTATTTCTTGTATTGACCCATGGTATTTCTTGTTGGTATTGACCCATCAAGCCTATAAAAGGGCAGAGAAGCTAGGCATTTAGAGCAGTCTGGTATTATCTATTTTATTATGTTTGGGTTGAGAACCTGGCCTGGCCAGTTCTATTATTGATCCCGGGATGAAAACCCCGCAGTGATGTTTATGTGGTGGATCCATCCATGATTCACAAGTGGGCTTAAATTTCTTATATTTGTCATTGTCAAGCTGTGCATGCCATTTGTAGGATTTTATGGTCTGGGCATGTATTTTACTTTCAGTGAATAATAATATAAATAAATGGCTGCATTTCTTGTGTTCTGGTTCTTGATGAAAGACTGTACTAAATGAGAACACTAAGATGTTTTAGTTCAATCAAAAATTTTATTGTTTGGAATCTTACAGTGGTATCAGAGCTACGCATCCTATCATCTTGAGAGTTTTATGAAAGGAATTTCGGTTAAATTTATTTTTCACCCTAGCCAGCACTTCTCACTTCAGTGATATTTATTACCCTAGTTGGATTTTTTTTTTTTTTAATTATTTTATTGGGAGACATAAGTGAAGGGAAAATCATTTATGAGTCTGTGGGTTAAATTCATGAAAATATTTGAAGGCATGATTGACAAAATCATTTATAGCTTGTATATAGCCTCTTCTGAATAAATGTACCCATGATATTTATTCATGTGTATGGAATATTATAAATGTACCCATGATATTTATTCATGTGTATGGAAGATTCATATCTTTCTTGCAAATATGGTCACTGTTGAAAGGCTGGAAGGTTCTCATTAGCTAAGTATTGAGATCCATTGATGCCAATGTCGTCATTTTATTTTTGGAAACGCCACAAAAATCAACATAATGATATATCAGTCGGTTCTCTGGGCTACAATACTTATGTGGATCAAAGATGGCAAAAACATACAAATCAGAAGCAAGAGCATAACAACAGACCCTTCTCTCGAAAGGTCCATGTTATCCTTCAGCGGTCAAAATATACCCAGATGGAAGATATAAAAAGTAAGTGTCTCTTTGATCTTGGATCCAAATTGCAGGGTACAAAGTCAAAATATGTTCTCCTACAGCTAGACACATTAAATACGGCTTTGAGCTTGATAGATAAATCATAATGGGAAGGGTCAAGTTGGGCCTTGAAGCCATCCATGCTTGCTTTGATACAACCTAGGTTCTTGGAGCATTCTTGTGAAAAGGTTAGACTCACGATCGCCTCTTGTCTTAGTAAAATCATAGCCTTAACATCACCACTATTTCCCTACAATGATGACATCATGAGGAGGACTTTTCGGGTAATGGTAGAAGCACTCCAAGGGTTGAACAACACCACCATTCTTACTTTTTTCCAGAAGCACACAATTTTGGAACGCATGGCGAAATTCAGATTTGGTATGCTTATGTTGGATCTAGAGTGTGATGATTTAATCCTTCAGATGCTCCAATACTTCTGCAATGGAATTACCACATCTCATCCAAACTTCATCAAAACAGACATGCAAAATATCATGTCTCTGATCTTAGGAGAAGATAGGGCCATCTGCGAACAATTGAGATCCAAATTTTTGGCCATTTGGAGGAAGGAGCTAATTGCATCACCTGCTTCTTATGAACTAGCTGAGGGGTTGATCAAAAAGAGCATCAAAATACTTAGAAATAAGTTAACCAAGGAGGAACTAACAAATATTTTTGGAGACATCAAGAATGAACTGAGGAAAGGCTTATGCTTTGTATGTAAGGGAGTTTGGGAACTTGACCATTCATGTCCAAATAATAAGGAGGCAACAAGGATAGAAAAATTAGAGACTTCTTTAGATCATGGAGATTCATCCATTGATGGGTTCACTGGTTTTTAGGAGAGGACCTATGAAGGATATGAGCAGTCAAGTACAAATGTTGAGCATCAACACCATGCTCTTCAGAGAAACTTGCACGAAAAGCTGAGCAGTGAGCTTGACAAAGTACATGACGAAAGGAAAGATGCAATTCCTCCTGATGATGTGGTAGTTGAACCTATAAATACAACAAAGGAAATCCATAAAGAGTATGGGCAATCGGGTATATACAACACTCCACCAGTACATACATGTTTGACAACGAGAGAGGAAGGACAACTGATCCTCACATGTGAAGAGGTCCAGGATGAATACATCGAAGGAGAATCAAATGAGGAGAGGATCATGCATTTTCAGGAAAGGATCATGCATTTCAAGACAGATCTTATGTTGTTGAAGCAAAGAGTCTGGACAGTCCGAGCCACTATCTTACAGGAGAATAGAAAAATTGAGGAACTCATAGGGAAATGTGCCAAATCATCGACCAAGCTTTCTAGTATTGAGGAACAACTCAAGTCCCTCACAAGGCCGCATGAGGAGTACAATTGGGAGTCACATAGCAGTGCTCTACAGAAATACATAGATAAGGCTTGCAACACCAACAACCCACCTTTATACATTGAGAAGACCAGGGTAGAGTTCTCCAAATACATCATGTTGGGTAACCAAGTAGAGCAGCATGAATCGAGCATCGAACAACATCAACATAGTATATTTGTAGATATTCATTCTTTCCCAAGGATGGATTTGCGAGAGATTATGGGTTGGTACTCTATAGATGGGTTGATTATTTGGATGATACCCATAGCCAAGGGAAAATTACAGTTTGGACCATTTGGTGCAGGCAACGATGGAGAGTTGAAATGGTACCATAACCCACAGGTCCCATGATTTAGGTGGCATTGGGATCCATGAGAATCCATTAGGGGTAGGATTGGCCAAAGGATTGTTTTGGATCTAGGTAAATCCATTGAGGGAAGGATTATTCAGAGGATTGTTTTGGATCCAAGAATCGAAGGATCCATTCAGGACCATTCAACATGGAGGGCACATCGGATTGTAAGCGATCCTGTTATTAATTTACAAATTCTTCTGTTGTGGATAGAAGTGGATCGCTTGAGGACAAGCAATCTTTGGGTGGGAGGATTTGTAATATTCCCTTTCTTGATCGATTCAAAGTGGATAGAATCAATTCATGGTACTTACCGTGGTATTTTCCCATGGTATTGACCCATGGTATTTATTGTTGGTATTGACCCATTGTATTGACCCATGGTATTTCTTGTTGGTATTGACCCATCAAGCCTATAAAAGGGGAGAGAAGCTAGGCATTTAGAGAAGTCTAGTATTATCTATTTTATTATGTTTGGGTTGAGAACCTGGCCTAGCCAGTTCTATTATTGATCCTGAGACGAAAACCCCGCGATGATGTTTATGTGGTGGATCCATCTAAGATTCACAAGTGGGCTTAAATTTCTTATATTTTTCATTTTCAAGTTGTGCATGCCATTTGTAGGATTTTATGGTCTGGGCATGTATTTTACTTTCAGTGAATAATAATATAAATAAATGGCTACATTTATTTTGTTCTGGTTCTTGATGAAAGACTATATTAAATGAGAACACTAAGATGTTTTAGTTCTATCAAAATTTTTATTGTTTGTAATCTTACACACCCTGTCAAAAAAACCATTAATTTTGGATCCATACATGGTGGAGTCAACGTATATCTTTGTGTTGAGAGATGTGTGCATATAGCTCAAGTTGTACCAGTATTCTTTTTCGTGCCCATTAAAATATTACCTCCTAATGCTCTACAAAAGCAAGGTGGCTATGTTGATTCGTTGTCGAGAGTCATTTCTCCAATGATTTTATAGATTTTCTGATTAATATCTTTGATTCAGAAGATTCTAGCATCGTGGGATTCATTTGCGCCAGGGCACATTCCGTACATGTGAATTTTTTGGTTTTGTGCAATGGGACCCATGTGGTTTTTTTCTATTGCAATCGTAGCAGCATTCACAAATGCACTGGATGGAGGATTCTAGTTTTCGCCCTTTCCATAATATAAAAGAATGGTTATTATGTTTGTTTATTCTAGTTTGTAAAATTTTACATTATGAATTTAATGAAGAAGTAAGGCTCAATATGGATGGTTGTCGAGATAGTATGGAAATTGCAGATCTAGGGAAGGATCCTTTATTGGTTGAAGACATGGAGTGGTCTTCTAATGAGGTTATGTGACATATTGGGATGTTGTCCAGTAATTTACTTCGGGAGGTACTCAATTCCAGAGTTCAGGAGTCGAACTCGAGAATCCAACTTTCCTACTACATCTTTACGAGGGTTATGAGGCAACTTGATGGAGCCTATATTGATAGGTTAAGGAATGATTATGTATTCAATAAATATATGTATCCATTAAGAGGGGATCTTGGAATTAATTCTTACATCCTATATTTGAGATGTTAGTTTGTGATGGTTGAGAAATTCTCTCAACCTCTTCTTCTAACTTAAGAATAAGTTAGATCTGAGAAACTCTATATATTAGAATAATATGAATGTAATCTGTGTGTATTGTCACATACACCTTAGTGTGAAATATATGAGTGCTTTTAGTTAGTTTTATCAGTTCTGAGTGCACTGGTCTTCACCCTACCCTAAGCAGCTAGAGGTGATGGGGAAGCTTTGTATGTGATATTATATGCTGTAAATAATTTGGGCACATTTTTTTTTCATTCAAAAGTAGCATACCTAAAATTCCTGTCAAATAGGCTGGCATTGTAATATCGTTCCTCTACTCTCAAGTGGGTATGTGATACATGTCTGCAACATTTAAACTGCAAGTGTATTTTGTCATTGGGATCAATTACTTCTATGTTGAATTACCCTTGTTATGCTTTGCTTACTGATATGCGTATTATGAGTCAAAGCTTTAATTTATTTACCAGTAAAAACTAATTCAATTTATTTCAAAAACATTAAATGTGTAATAAATAAACGTACAACCGCATAACTTGAATTTGTTGTTTCTAAATACCAAATTAAAAAATTGTACACAAATCTTTCTCTTAATCACTACCGAACTAAAAAAGTTGTACATAAATATTTTTATCACTTTGGCTTGGATTAGTGCTGCAACTTCATTGAGCACTCTAAAAATGTGAACATTAAAGCATGGCAAATACATTTAAAGCATTCGAGAAAGATGGAAATAAACTGATGTAGACATGAGAGAATGTTTTACAATCGTGAATAAACTAAAATTGTGATACAATTAGATCCTAGCATAATATTATGAAATATTAAAATCAAATAAAATTGTGATGCAAATGAGTCGTAGTTAGATCCTACCTAGTCTGTGATGGTTCTAATTTGAATAGTCCTAAGGTGGAACAATGCTATGGAGAGAACTAGTGGATTTAACTATGGATAATTCCATTTAATGTTTACATATTTTTCGGCAATTACCAATGGAAGAATCTGATTATGCAATTGTTGAAATTTGATAATACAATTTTTGATAAAATTGCAATTTATTTTTGTTATAACTATTGTTATTTTGGAAGTATATATTGACCTGGCCTCTTTAAAACCCCTAATCCACTTAAATTATGCGATTTGAACAACTAATATATGCAATTCTAGTAATTCTTCTATATTTTTAACTAGATTTTAGGCAAAACAAATCAGGAAAAGAGACCAAAAAATATTAAAAAGATCAAATATTTAAACTACAAAGATAAAGACTTAGGAATTTCTACATTTTCTTGAATATCTTCAACATCCATCAAAATCTTTTTCCCACTTCCAATTTTTGTAGACGGTCGAGTCTATGAAGTTTTCGATTTAGTGGAACTTATTCCTATTTCAAATCAGATTTTCCAATATTTGGTTTAATGAGGGGGATTCATTAAATACTACATCTCTTATATTGAGGATGATAATTTTGTGGCAAGTAGGATCCCATACTATAAGGATAAGGATTCAGGAATATCTATATTTTCTTGAATACCTTCAACATCCACAAATTCTTTATCATCAAAAGTTTTTCCCACTTCCTAGTTTTTGTAGATGGTCAAGTCTCTAAGGTTGTTGATTTAGTGGCACTTATTCCTATTTAAAATCACCTTTCCATATTTGGTTTAATGAAAGGGGATTCATTAAATACTACATATCAGCTAATGGTTATTTAATGATGATTTTGTGGAAAGTAGGATCCCATAATATATGTCCCTTAATTATATCATCATACCAACATAGACTTATTGCTTTCATATAGGGTGTATCTTAGAATGTCGTATTTTAGGAGTAAGAGAATAAGTTTTCACTTCTAATTTATTTTTTAAATTTGAGCAATTACAAGAATAACCTATTCATATATCCTTAGGAATTTTACAATTTACTGCAACTAATGGTGATCAAACTACTATATAGCAAGAAATAGCCACTACTTCTTCCCACAACTCTTGTTGCAAATACGAATTATTGAGCATGCTTGTTTTGATTTTTAGAAAAGTCATGTTCATACATTCTACCGTGCCGTATCGCTAAAGAGTATATATAGTCATGTTTATGCCTTTTAATCCCAAATTCCTCGCAATATTTTTTAAATTATAAAGATGTGAACTCAATTCCATTATTTGTTTTTAAACATTTGATTGACATTATCGATTCATAAACATTTGATTGTCTTGTTCATTCTCTTTTCTACCATAAATCTAAAATGTTTGAATATATTTTTTGGCATTATGGTTAGTGTGTTGGCCTTGATGTCAACCCGGATGATCTTGTCACATTATGTCATCATGAACTTGTCACACTATGACACCCTATGTCATCATCATCTTTTCAATATGTCATTATGATCTTGTCACACTATGACACTATTGCTAAGTGTGTACAATCACTACAAGGAAAATACCCTCTAGCGGAGGTAATAACAGAGGCTTTTAGTGTTATAAAATTGTCTAAAATTGTCAAAAGAACATTTTCTACAACATTCGTTTTCAGTAACGGAGGTTTTGGCAGAGCTTCTAATAGAATTTCAACACAAATAAAAAAAACTGGGCGATCAGAGGTTGTTACGGATGTTTTTATCATCGGTGCACTAATCGCATGTCAATAGACTAGTGCATTATACAATGAACACACCGGTACTGTAGACTTATTGAGCACCAGGACGGAAAACAAATTCTGGAAGCCTCGGGGCGTTTAGCAACGTCCTGGTGCATGTCATCCAGATAGTCACACCGGGGCAGTCGAAGGTGCATGCACAAGGCTGTTAAGGTGTAAAACCACACTGGGCATAGTATAGGTGATACAAAACGTCGGGTTTTTCTAATTGGTATTGATATTTTTGCTGTTCCCATAGGACATATAAACACACCGGTGCATAATATTATAAAAACGCATCGACACGCAGTATCACACAAACACACTGAGCATTTTAATTGGTATTGGTATTTGTGCGGTGCTCATAGGTCGTAGAAATGCACCAGTGCGCAGTATCACACAAACACACCTAGTGTTCTAATTGGTATTGGTATTTTTGAGATGCCCATAGGTCGTAGAAATGCGCTAGTGCGCATTAGCATACAAACGCATCGGTGCACAGTAACTAACAGACACTGGTGTTCATTTTGTAGTTTTTAGAAACATCGACCTGTGAGAGTGTAATTATTGTGATGTTTTATAATTCATTATCCATCAAAAGTCGACACATATCTTATAACAATATTCATATCAATTAAATTTTTATTATTGAATATGAATGTGATGTTTGGATTAATTTGTTATATCGTATCCTCAGATTTCGCATCTCTTCATTATAATATATAATCATCCATATATTTAATAAGTGGTGTAACATTTCACAGCGATAATGGAGAACACAGTAGAATAAATTAAAATGTATTTTATTATATATATATAAGACACTCTTTTTAATAGAAAATGAGACAGTTGTTGGTATCCCTCTGTCTTTCAATTGGGACACTATGTCCATTACATTAAAAAAAATTCTAATTTTAGAGACAAATATTTCAAAAAATACAATGCCTTGCTTTGATATCCAAACATATTGATCATCATTCTTCGCTTGAGTTGTTGTCACTGCTCGAGCTACTTCCATGACTCGGGTTATTTTGAGGAATGTTTTGTTAAGAGTGTTGATTGTTTTCTTCTTCTTTAACTTTCATCTACAAACATAAAAATAAACTATGATGAATGTATACACATTGGTGAGAATAATTAAAATTTAAATATAAATAATATACATCAATGTAAATCGAAAATAAATGATGTACCATAGCAAGAATTGACTCATGAACTATACACATTCTTTCAAAACCAAATTTCATGCCATATTTCAACATTTTATTTGTTGGCGCAGTTCCATACTTTGTTTCCAGCAAGTTTTATACCCCATAGAAAATCATATATTTAATATAAGATATTTTTTTGTTCTATTAATTATAGATGGAGCTAAGTAAAACAAGATCGATAGATGCTTACAAATTCCACAATTAATTTCTGATATGCCAACGTATACTAACAACCCATATTTAATCCAATGTCAATCAATTCGTCTCATGGTTATTCTTTGTATGTTAGCACATGTTTGAATAAATTCAATGATTATTATTGTAAAACAACTTAAAATATACAAAAATGAAATCTACTTAAGTTGTTACAAGGAAGTAACAATTACTCACAAACTTAGATATCAACCATTTTATTTCTTGTCATCATGTTTTATGTGCTGAATGGGTTCCATTTTCTTTTATTTTTTACAACAAAATACTTGAAAATTAATATTTAATGTTAAATTTTTTATTATTGTACCTAATCGAAAAATTAAATGATTACATATTAAATTTGAAGCATGCTATTATTGAGATGGCTCCTCGTGCGATGCAATTATGTCCATTTCTTTGACCATCTCCTTGTACACATTTTTGGGCATTTTTACTGGCATATTTCTAATATCAGCTCGTTCATCCTTTGAGATTTTCATAATCTTCTTGAAAATGTAATAGGAGAATAAATTATTTAATTTTTATATTGGTATATCAAAAGTAAATATAAAAAAAGTGATATTTATAAATGATTTCTTTCTAGTAATATATACATATAATTGTAGAAAAACATTTAAAGGAATATTACTTTTTCATTCCTTCTTTTTTGTTGTTTTAATTTTTTGCTATTAAAAGTCTGACATGTCTCATTGACCAATTCTTTGGAAACTCATCCTATAGTTCAGATAAATTTTTGTTCTTCGAATCATTGGATTGAATTTTTTATTGTAAGTGGAAAGAACCTCTATACATTCGTTCCACTAGATCCCTCAAATTTTTGTAAAAGTTTTCCCCCCTTTCGTTGACCTCGAGCACCACTCCAGATTAGCTAAGGAGGAGATCATTTTTATTTGCATATTCTATTTTCTTTTCTTTTCTTAGAATGACATTCATTTTCTGAGTTGTCGGTCCCTATAGAAAATTAAAAATATCTGAATTAATCGATTGTTTGAAACATGTTATCTAATATTTTTAAATATATTATTAATGAAAATTAAAAAAATAAACTCGTATTTGATCGATAGTATTTTTTTCATTCACCTGATTCATCCTTCTACAATTTTTTCATCAAGCTTTTGTGCTCTTATGGTCTTAGATCAGAAATAATATTATCAAGCTTTGTCATTTTGTGGCTTTGCATGATACATAGTAAATAATACATATTAGTTAAACTTACATATAGTTCAAAAATAATAATTTTTGTAAAGAAATTACAAAGAACTTGTCTTTTTTCCTTTTCTCGATGTGTTATCGGTATCTTTGTTACGTGATCCCTTGTCAGCCATTCCTTTATCAATATGAAAGTTGTACCATATCATTCATTAATATATTTTATAAATAAATCACAAATTTTTCAGGTGAAAAAAAAAAAAATCAAGAAAACTATGAGCCTTTAAATAAGTGTTCACCGACATTGGTGCGATGTGTTCTTATAAACGCACCACCAAAACAGTAGAAACAATGTACAATGCTCTCTGTCAAAAAGGAGACCTAGTGCATTATATGTTAACCACGACACCGATTAACACAGAAAAAATAATAAAAATCTTGTGTTGTTAGTTTTTGTAGCATAAGATGTTGTGGAGGAGGTAGTGCGACATGTTCTTATAAACGCGCCGAGAAAATAGGGGACCACCATATGGTGCTCTCTATCAACAAGGAGACCCGGTGTGTTATATTTTAACCGGTGCACCGATTAGCTCATACATAAAATAAAAAATTGTTTTTATCAAACAGTACATTCTCGATGCTCTATAATGAAATAACGCACGAGTGCACTAATCTACATAGGGCACAAAGATTAAAAAAAATCTATTTTCAAATTTTTTTTATCAAACAGTACATTTTCAGTGCACTATAATAAAATATTGCACTAGTTCGTTATATTACAAAGGGTGCACCGATTAAAAAAAAAAGTTTTTTTAAATACACGCAAGGGCCTACATGGATTTGGATCTGACTCTGCAAGTCATCCCATGGGTTAGATGTCATAGGCCTATATATAGAAATAAAAACCCTATAAATATAAAATGAAAATCTCTAATTCTGAAGTCACAGAAACAGGAAGAAGCAAGAGAAGAAAGATAAAGAATCAAGGGTTTCATGCAAGAATGGATTTTTTTTATTTTTATTTTTTTTCTATGAAAATCAACTGTAAAATTTTAAATTTTTACTCAACATGTATTAAATAAAAAATAAATCATAAAAATAAAAATTATTATGGTAAAATTTAATCACCAGATGGTTTGAAATTCTATATTAAAGGGCTTGAATCATTAGATTTTTGTAATTCTGATTCTCTTAATAGTTATGTTCAAAAGTATTTCATTGCTCCATAGTGCTCTCGTGCTCTCTTGCTCTAGGTATGTCTCTCATGCAAATATCTCCCTGAAATATTTTGCAAAAATAATGAAATAATGAAAATTTTTTACTATATAAAGAAGTTTTTTATGAAATTACAATTTTGAAAATAATTTGCCACCCATTTTTAAATTTTTTTTTTTTCACTTTAAAAAAATAAAGTTGTGTTTTTATTTGTGGTTATAGTCATTGCATTTGTTATCTAAGAGCACTGGTGCATCAATTAATAACACATCATCGATGCTCAATAACTAAAACACACTGGTGCGGTTAACTGTACATTAGCACCAATAAAAATAAGTCCAATTTTAAGGCACCGAAATTACTTTTAGGTATGTACACCAAAATTTATTGTTGATTTTTCTCATATGCAGGGTGAAAATATCATAATTATATCGAATGGAAAATTCTTCAAAATCTAACTCGTTCCATAATAATTCTCAAATTCCATCGCAAAGTTCTCCCTATCCATCTCAAGACGTAATATTTACTTCATATTTTATTTATATTTTCATTATCTAATTGAATTTTTTTTTAGCCATTTCAATCAGCTGAATAAAATACTTGTATACAAATTTGTAGGTTCATGCAGATTCAGAATTGAGTTCAGATGCACAAAATATTCAAACAGCTCCAAAATATCGAAATCTCTTATCAAGAGAAACATACTGCAAGACACCTATGGTAGATGAAAATGGACAAACGCTTCACCCTGCCAATTGTAACATTGCATATTCTAGCCACAATTCTCAGAAAAATATGGTAATAATAATTTTTTGGTATATTAATGTAATCATTTCAACTCTAAACCAGTTAATCATGCATTGTAGACGTTCTTACTAATTGATATCATAGATTTTTTACTAATCACGTTCAAATATATTTTTTGAAATTATTAGGATTCTAGTGATGATGAGCGACCTAGCTACCATCATCTATTGCACCCAATGAAAATGTCAAATTGAGAGAAGAATGAATTAAGAGAAAAACATGGAGAGGAACCATACCAACAATAGTTGAATCAACCACCTATTCAATTCCCACTATCTCCAAATTCACCAATTAGGAGTGACTACAGCTATAGTAGTTCTTCATAAGCTGGCAATGAAGACAATAAAATAGATTTTGGTATGGATGATGACCTAAGGGATACAATTTCCATGGAGATAATGTTGCTAGATGCATTCCAGAATGTTGATCATCTAGGGGATGATACGTTGATCATCTAGGGGATTATGCTCATATCGCTGATACCTTTTTCGAAAGCCTTAAATTTTCTTCCACCACCCCTCTATTTGGATTTTTTTTTCGCTCAAAGTCTACCAAGTTGGGGACAACCATGTTAATGTACAACTTGAAAGAAAATTTTGGCTTGTTGAATGCATGTTTCTCAGAAATTTTGAGGTAATTGACCATCAAGTCCTCCCTTATATTTTGACAAATATAATCAAACAATGTACATTAAAAATGGCCAATTTTATGAACGTTAATAATTATATTTGAATTAATGTACATTTAATATTGTCCATGATCACGAACTACATGTTATTCAAAGATAAGGTTCTTCCGAGTGATAATTTCTTGTCCAGTAGTTGCGAAAAGGCAAAGAAATTATTGAAAATGTTGGGTGTTGAGTACATATCATATCATGCATGTCCAAATTATTGTATTCTATATAGAGGATAAGATGCAGACAAAGAGATATTTCCAAAATGTGGGCATGACAAGTATGATAAATAAAAAAATAAGGGTAAATTGTGTGGTCCTCCTTTTAATAAATTAAGGCACATGCCTATAATCCCAAGAATTCAAAGGCTCTTTCGTTGCAAATAATTAGCTATGTTGCAGGGATGGCATGCCTCACATAGAAGTGAGTTGGGACTTATGAGAATCCCAACAAATTCATTAGCCATGAAGCATATAGAGGATACATTGCAAAAAAAATTCAAGGATGAAGTACGAAGTCTACGACTCAGCATAGCCATGGATGGCATCAACCCATATTCCCTCTAGAACATCAAATATTATTTTTGGCCTATATTAGTGATGAATACAATATCCCCCCATGGTTTTCCATGAAGAATGAACATATTATGTTGGCTCTCATAGTCCCTGGTAGAAGACAAGTGAAGAATATGGGTGTCTATTTACAACCACTAGTAGATGAATTGAAGGAATTATGAAATGGGATAAATTTATACGATGTATCAAGACCCATCACAGTTGAGAGGATTTTTACATTGTATGGCATATGTGCTTACACGACACATGATTATCTAGGCTTAGGAGTTTTCTCGGGTAAATTACATGTTTGTTGATTTGTTTATATACATAATAATATTATTTTTCATATTAGTTATTTGATTCTTTTTAATTGTTCTAATCTTCATGATATTATTTAACGTGCCATGCATATATATTGTATACAATAATTTTGCAGGTCTTGTAAAAAAAGGGTATTTTTGATTTAAATGTTCTGGACCTTCTCTGAAAGCTAGATGGTCTAACGACCTACGAAAGCCATTGTATGACTGCTCCAGACTATTCCTCCCAGAAGAACACCCTTACATAAGAACATCATCCACTTTCAATGGTAAATGAGAGAGAGCCCAAAGGCCTCCAATGACGACACCAACTGAATGGCCTAGATAATATGATAGAGAGAAGGAGAAGGAGAAGGAGTTCATAGAAATTTTTTATTCAAACGTGGAGCCTATGTTCGATGATCTATAATTATTCGACACCTATGTTCAGAAATTTCCCATTAGGATGAAAAATAAATCTATCTTTTATAACCTCCCATATTGCGAGCATCTTAAGATTACCCACTTATTAGATCCCATGCATATATTTAAAAATGTTTAAACTTATTTATGGAGGCATATATCATCAAAACAAAGTGACACATTGGCTGTTAGGAAAGATATTATTACTTAAAAAACTAAAAAGAAACATTGGAAAAGAGGATTAGAAAGTACATGATCAAAGGTAGGCGTTGCTCCATCTAATTCATGGTATTTCAAAGAAGGTGATGTCCAATGGATTTTTAAAAAATATAACCTTTCTTTGGCAAAGGAATTCGTAATGGGTGTCAGGGTGCCATCTTCATACAGGTCTTCACTACGATGCTACTTGACCGTGCATGACCATTTTTCGGGGTTGAAATGGCATGACCATTTGAATATTCTAAGAGTATGTATAATGTCAAAAACATGATTTTATTATTTTTTATTTTAATAAATTTTATCCCATGCAGGGATGATAAATAATAACTAATTTTGTATATTATTTCATTTGTTTATAACTTTGCATTGTCATTATCCTTTTTTCGTATGTGGGTGCGTGAAAAATGAATTCCCCCAAGACCTAGAATGTGCCATATCTAAATTATCTACATTTGTACGTTGGATCATGTCAAAGTAGATTCATGTGGCTAGCATTCCACAGTGGCGTCAAGAGATAGTTGAGATTGTTTGTATGTTTGAGAAGGAACTATCGACGAGTTTCATGGACTTTCAAGTTCATATTCTAATCCACCTAGTAGATGAAGT
Source organism: Pinus albicaulis (assembly GCA_034641835.2). NCBI lineage: Eukaryota > Viridiplantae > Streptophyta > Pinopsida > Pinales > Pinaceae > Pinus > Pinus albicaulis. The sequence continues at coordinate 632,952,726 of CM076573.1, forward strand.
TGAATTAGTTGGGGTGGTTTCTTGTCATTGGATTTTCTTCTTAGAGAGGTATATGAAGAAATTGAAATTTTTTGTTCGAAAAAGGGCAAGACCCGAGGGGTCTATGGAAGAGGAGTACATATCATATGAGCCGTTCTATTATGCCGGTGAGTACATCAATCAGATTGGCAACAGACCTAGTGTAGTGATTTGGGACGGTGAAAGGGATGAAGACAAAAGAGAAGGGGAGCTTCTCCAAACGAATGGAAAAATGTGCTTGATAAAGAGTAAGAGACTTATCATTTTTCAAATTTACACAAAGAAAATATTCATGTTGAAATTCAATATAGTGTATATTTTGATCTCATATGTAGTATATGTCGTTTTGTTTTCATCAACAAATGTAGAAATTGAAGCAATCAATAAATTCGTTCTTTAAAGTTCCGAAGCAACACAACCGTGGGTAGAATTGTACAATCAAAAGAGGATGAAATGGGATACTGACAGGAAATCATTCAGACGGTTGAATTGTAGGGGTGTGCCTTATTCTGATTATTTAAAAGAGAATATGTGAAAAATATAACCCAACAGTTGGGTTTCTGACCAAGTCAGAGTGAAATACGGTGCAACTGGTCATTACCCACATGCTAAAGAGGATGTGCTAAATGTAGGGATTGGGTGCACCCACTTGATAATAATCTATATATGTAAATTTTAAACTGAATAATGCACCTTTGAAATGTAATTACATCTATATTTCATAATTTAGCTATTGGGATATTATAAGACACATGACACTATGATTTTTTAAGTTTTTACTAGGTGCATTTGTTCCTATCTATGTGGGAATATGGACACCATTTTCAAAGAGAAAATTCCGATGATGGACACATGACACAATACTATGGAGTGGAAGTCAAGTTCAATCAATCTAGTCAATCTAGCCACCATGATCAAAACCTAGTATGAGGAACATTAGGTTACGTCTGAAACATACAATAGATGATTGAAGTGGATTTCTCTTCTTTCCAATTTTATATTTTTATGTGCAAGTGGTGGGACACCTTTGATCATAATAATGTAAAGGAATATCATGATAGTAGGCTACTATGTATCAACTCTAGAAAGATGTGGGATATAGGTAAGGAACCCTATGGTTTCCGCAAACACTACAACCATGTGATTTTTTACCCAGATGTGGTGGATAGGGATTGGTGGTTCAGATTGAGATATGACCCTAGATCAAAACATATTTTTGACAACAATAGTGTTATCATGCCAAGCGAGCTGGAAGATAATGAGGTTGATCATGAGAACCAAGAGTGATATGGTACATGTGTTATTTCATCATTTATACTTTTTAAAATGGGTTTTTATAAAGAAGAGGAATTAATTACCTTATAACTAAGACTTTTTTTTCGAAACATTATAATATGTATTTTGAATTAATTGGTAATTTGCATTGTGTTAATGTTAAAATCATTTCACTTGATAATTTTCAAATATGTTGATCTCGAAAACATTGTTGTACAATATAAATTTCTTTTTTTTATAATGTCAGTTCCTAAAATAATACAACTACTTGATTTCTTTAAATGTGTGTGAGTGATATCTTCAAAATGTATACTGTTATTTTTGTTATGTGAGATCATAATAAAATAATGATGATTCTAAAATACATGAATTTGTTTGGAATATTTTCTAAACATTAGTATGTTACAAAAATTTATATTACTCTAGATTTATTATTTTAAAATTATTTATATTCATACAAATTTACAAATTTAGAATTTTACAATTATGGTAATTTAACAATATTTATGGTATACATTTTACTTACACTAGTTATGATTCAAAATTGACAACTAATTTACAATTTTAGAAATTTAAAACTTTTAATAAAATTGAATGATGTCAATACATAGAATTACAATTACAATTTTACAATTTCTCAATACAATTACAATTACAATTACAATTTTACAAATATTTCACGTCATATAATTACAATTACAATTATAATTACAATTACAATTACAATTTTACAATTTTACAATTTCACATACAGTTACAATTACAATTTTAGAATTTTACATACAATTACAATTAGAATCATTTCACATTAATACAATTAAAATTTTACAAATATTCTACATACAATTACAATTACAATTACAATTTTACAATTTCACATACAATTACAATTACAATTTTAGAATTTTACATAAAATTACAATTACAATTACAATTTTACAATTTTACATATATACAACTGCAATTAAAATTGCAATTACAATAATTTCACATTGTTACAATTAAAATTTTACAAATATTGTACATAGAATTACAATTAAAACTACAATTACAATTACAATTAGAGTTACAATTTTACAATTTTACATACAATTACAATTATAATTTTACAATTATATATATATACAATTACAATTACAATCGTTTCACAGTAAATTAAATATTACAATTACAATTAAAATTTGACAAATGTTTTACATACAATTAAAATTAAAATTATAATTAGAAATACAATTACAATTTTACATACAATTAAAATTAAAATTACAATTACAATCACGACATAATATTTAATAAATATCATGATTTAATATTAAAAATAAACCTCATGATCATGATAACCATCGTGCAAACATCATATTCTACTAAAAAACACATTCAAATTCGATAACATCATCTAATCATTGTGATCATGATCATCTAACAAAACACAAGAATTGTATAACATAATTACAACACAAACATCAAATATACATCTCATGTCAAATAACTTCTATCACATACACCACACATATTCAAGAAATAAGTTGCAATGCTGAGGAGGAGGGCTAGGGTTCGAGCTCTGGGCGATGGCGGTCAAGGTTTACAGGCCTCGGCCCTAGTCATCATGACACTGTCTTATCATTGAATACGGTGACAGGAAGTATGTCAGTCCCTGGACCCGAGGTAGCGGTGGCAAGGTTGGAACCCAGTTCTCGAGTTTTTTCAACCATAGGATGGGGTTAACCCATGTAACTCGTCATTGTTTACTGCGTAGCGCTTTGTCAACAAGGGTTTTGAGACGGTGGCAGTTTACATGCGTTTTTGGTTTAAGTTTGTTAAGGCGCGGCAAGACTGGGGTTTGATAGCGAATCTCTGGAGCTTGAACCCGCGCCAGAGGACCTCCTGACGTGTTGGGGTCACGAGGTATCATCGAAGAACCTAGATCTGTTCTTCCCGAAGAATATAGCTCTACAGAGTCCCAGCAAAGAGTGTATTGCCGGAAGCACACAACATGGTCGCCGTGACAAAAACATCTTGAGCCCCTGGCAAGGTTTTTGGAGGGAGGGCGCTCTTCCTGTGGAGAGTCAGGAACAGCCGAGAGCAGTTGAAGACCGGGCGGAATTTCTGAATTTTTTCTCCTGAATAAGCTCTTCGAACAAGGATCAAGGTAATATCTCTCGTCCTAAGCTTTCTGGTGGCTTGGAAGATATTGTAGGAAGTTTCGGTTTACAAGGTGCCTCCAGCTCTAAATCTTTAGGAAAAGAGGCTCTGGCCGGTGATTTTCTGCAAGGTCAAGTGCACCCTTGGCAAGGTTTTCCAAGGTATTCTGCACCTCAGGTTCAAGAAGGGTCTCAAAGGGGCAGAGGACTGCCATTAAGCCTCCCTCAAGCCGTCGCAGCTCCAAATCGACAGGTCTGGGCCACATCCGGTGAAGGGGTTGATAGAAACCTTAGGGCTGCGACCCTTACATCGACCCCCCAAGTTGTAACATGTGGAAAAGAGGCTGGGACTGTCGAAGGAAATCTACAGAGGACTTTTGAGGAAGTAGAAGTCCCTGCCGCGTTCGAAGAAGAGGGTCAAGGGCCGATACTTTCGGATGCACCGGATGCTCCTACTCCAAATGCTGAGGGAACGAATGGCGACTTCAAGGAAGTCGTGGGGGAAAAGAGACAGAAACCAAAGTCCATCAAGAAGAAAGAAATTTGGCCGTGCTGTCTTTTGGGGGCAGACATTAGCATAGAACAAGCAATGGACGCTACCGAGACTATCCTGGTTGGCCGTGTAAGAGGCAGAAAGTACTCGGCCGAATACATTAAGGATTGGGTTAATTCTGAGTGGAAAGAAGCTCCGGGGAAGCCCTCAGAGATTCTTGTTCTGGAAAGGGGCTGGTTCAGCATCCATTTTGACAGCAAACCACATGCGGACTGGGTACTCGAACGGAATTGGAGTTTTGGGAAGTGGCCCATTCTTTTCCGCAGATGGACGCCTCTTTTTGATGCGCAGAAGGAGAAATTGGCGGAGTCCCCTGTCTGGGTAAAACTCACGGGACTCCCCTTACAGTTCTGGACGGAATCAGTGTTTGTTTCAATTGGTAACACCCTGGGTAAATATCTGGATTATGATAACTCTTACCTCATAACCAAGGATAGAAGCTTGGCTCGTGTGGTGGTAAGCCTAAATCCAAAGGAGGGTTTGGCGGATGCAATGACATTAAAATACAGAGATTTTGAATTCCTTCAAATCCTGGATTATGAAAACCTTCCATTCCGTTGCTTACGGTGTCATAAGTGCGGCCATCTTGCGAAGGAATGTCCATTGGGACATCGGCGTCGTCGTCGACAAACGAAACCCTTCCGTTCTCAGGGAGCTACTGCTCAGGGTTTTAGGGGGGCTCAGCAGAAGATTTCAGAGCCTACAGTAGAACAGACGCGGGCCAATGAAGATTTAATGGAGTAGGACCATCTCCCGGACGGCACTGCTGCTCTCACCACTCAGGTTACTCCGCCGGTCACCCTAGCTCCCCATCCTGACGAGCTTGCTGGGGCGTCTATGGCGGGTATGTGTTCTTTACCCCCCTTTTGTGATGTTTCTTCTGTTTCACCCTTACAATCTCTCTCAGAAAGGCCTGGTCCTTCCAGGCAGATAGTAAATGATTTTTCTGCGCTGAACCTTTCAAAAGCTTCCACTGATAGCCTTCTTATCTCGGTCTCTCTCCCTTCTTTTGATGTTCACCCATCTTCAGAGAATGCCTTTTCTCATGCTGACTCCTGCGAGGTTGCTATCTCGGCTGCTGTCCCCTGCGCTCAAACCTTGGACAACCCCCCTTATAATCTTCGCCCCTTGGCCAATAGAAAGGGCAAGGGTCAGGCTGTAGGATGTATTGCCTCGGATCCAGTTGTAATTGGGCCAAGGAAGTTAAGGGGAAGAAAATCGTTACTCTCAAAAGCCCAGTTTAAAGCTGTCATTGACATAGCCGACGGGAAGCAGAAAAATTTTCCTGGGGTGCTTAGAGCGGAGCCACCACCCCCCACTGTTCCCTGATGATCCTTCTTTCTTTTAATTGCAGAGGCTTAGCTAGCCAGCCGAAAAAGCTAGCCTTCAAAAACCTTGTGCACTCTTACAATCCTGATGTTATTTTCCTTCCAAGAAACCATGGGGAACAGCGAAGTTGTAATCTGCTCTCTTCAGAAGCTTTTGCCTGGTTGGGTCTTCTCAGCTCTCGACGCCTCAGGCAGGTCGGGGGGTGTAGCAACAAGTTATAATTCGAGGAAGCTCAAGGAAGTCTCCTCTTGGGGTTCTGCAAACTGCCTGGCAATGGAACTCTATTCTGGAGAGTTGTGCATTCCTTTCCTTTTTCTGAATGTCTATGGGCCCTGTTTGGAGAGGGAACTTTTTTGGAACTCTTTTTTCAGTTTCTCTTGTCTCTCTCATCCTAACCTCATTATAGGGGGTGACCTGAATTTCTCCCTCGGGGATTCGGAGTCCTGGGGTGTTAATGCTCACTCGGACCCCCTCTCTCTTTTCTTTAGAAATAAACTGGCTTCCTCTCATCTGGTGGATGCTCCTCTGATCAAACTGCACCCCACCTGGAGGAATAGACGTATTGGTGCTGATTGGGTGGGCAAAAGACTTGACCGCTTTCTTCTTTGTGAACCCCTGGTGGATTGGCTTACAGTCTTTAGACACTGGGTAGGGGAAGGGGGTCACTCTAACCACTTACCGGTTCTTCTGGAATTGAAAGAAACTTCAAAAAAACCTGGAACCCCGTTTAAATTTAACTCTTCCTGGTTGAAGGATGCCTCTTTTGAAGCCCTCTTCCATGAAACATGGAGAAAGGACAATCAACACGAAGAGGGAAGTAGTAGCATCCTTTTCTCAAACAATCTTAAGAGACTGAAGCAAGCAACAAAATAATGGGCGCAGCAGAAGAACTCGAAGGAAGAAGAAGAACTCAAAAGTATAAATCTTGAGCTAGATCTCCTGGAAAATTCGAATGGAACTGGCTATGAGTCCTTGGACTCCAGGAACAGAATAAAAGATTTGGAAGCATCTCGGAGGAAAATCCTCCAGATTAGGGAAGAAAGCTGGAGATTGAAAAGTAGAGCCATTTGGTTGCAAGCAGGAGATGAAAACTCCAAGTTCTTCCAGAATTATGCAAAGGACCGGAAGATTGCTAACACAATCTGGGAGCTGAAAAAAGAGGATGGGGAAATGGAAAAATATTTTGAAGATCTGACTGCCCTAGGGGTAAATCACTTTAAGAAACTTTTCAAAGCTCTGGAGGAAGTTTCCATAGCGGAGGTCATCAGAGTTGCCCAATTCTTTCCAAGATATGTTGAGAAAGAAGACAATGACTCTATTATGGAAGTTGTCTCTAAACAGGAAGTGGAGGGCATCCTCAAGGATATGCAGAAGGACAAAAGTCTTGGACCAGATGGGTGGACAGTGGAATTTTTTCTCCATTTTTTTGAATTCCTGGGGGATGATCTGGTTGCAGTGGTGGAGGAATCTAGATCCTCTGGATCGATCTATCAACCTTTCAATTCAACTTTTCTGGCTCTAATCCCCAAATCTGATCAGCCAGCCTCTTTTGATGACTTTCGGCCTATTTCCCTCTGCACCTGTGTATATAAAATCATTGCCAAAGTCATTGCCTCCAGATTGAAGCCCTTCTTATCAAGACATATCTCTCCAGAGCAGTTCGGTTTTCTGGATGGAAGACAGATTCATGAAGCAGTGGGAATTGCCCAAGAAACTCTGCATAGCTTAAAGAGAAGTGGAAAGAAAGGGGCAATTGTTAAAATAGATTTATCAAAGGCCTATGACAGAATAAGCTGGATGTACTTGCGCCTACTGTTGACCCACCTTGGTTTCAGATTTGATATTGTTAGATGGATCATGAGCTGCATTACTACATCCTCCATATCCTTGCTAATTAATGGAGCAGCTTCATCTTTTTTCAATCCGGAGAGAGGTCTAAGACAAGGATGCCCTTTGTCCCCTCTCCTTTTCCTGCTGGCTACTGAAGGGATAAGTCTGATGATTAGCAGGGCAAAAAGACAAGGAGAGGTCAGAGGAATTGAAGTGGTTGTTAATTTGTGGGTAACCCATCTGCTCTTTGTGGATGACATTCTTTTATTTAGTAATGGCAGTGTCGAGGACTGTAGAGCTCTCAAGAACATTCTGGACCTATTTCTTAAAGCCACAGGTCTTAAAATCAATGAGCAAAAATCGACCCTCATAGTCTCTGGAATGTCTCTGGAAGAGAGAGGTAGTGTAGGGGCTCTTCTTCCTTTTGAAGTCAAATCTCTGCAGGAAAGCTTTAAATACTTGGGATTTCTGTTGAAACCTGACACTTACAGGATTCAGGATTGGAAATGGCTCCTGATCAAAATAGAAAAGAAACTCAATCTGTGGAGTCATAAATGGTTGTCTCGAGCAGGGAGGCTAGTCCTAATAAAATTGGTTCTGATGGCAATTTCGGTTTATTGGGCAAGTCTTATGTGGGTTCCCAAAGGTATATTAGCCTCCATTGACAAACTGTGCAGCAGATTTTTATGGGCAGGATCCAAAGCTGAATATGTGACACCTTGGGTCGCATGGGACAAGATTTCGAGACCAAAAGAATGGGGTGGTTGGGGAATTAAGCACATGTTCTCTTTTTCAAAATCCTTAGCAGCAAAATTGGCATGGAGATTTATCTCGTCTGATTCTCTATGGTCTACTGTCACAAAAAGAAAGTACATAGCCCCGGCCACTGCTATTGAATGGGTCCGAAATCCTGCTAAGTCCTCCAAAAAAGCCTCTGTGGTCTGGAAGGCAGTAGTTGCTTCGGCCCACATAATAGAACAAGGACTTGCTTGGAAAGTGGGAGATGGTACACGGGTGAGAATTGGCTGTGATCCCTGGGTGGGTTGCACGGAAAGATATGCCCTATCACATGATCTGAAATTGTTTTTGAATGAAAGGGGCTATCTTTTCCTGAACCAGGTGGCCAACCCTTGGACCACTACTATCTGGAGACAAGGGTGGTTGACAGATGCTGATCTTCTGTTGGAGGAGAGATGGAGGGAGGAATGGAGCCTCTTTGTGTCGGATCTCCAAAACTCTTCTGTTCGGATCTCAGAAACAAGGGATGAGCTAGCCTGGGTCCATGCTCAGACTGGAAGCTACTCTCCTAAAATGGGTTATAAATGGATGATGTCCCAACAAGGCTGGGAAGACCCTGACTGGTGGTCTAAGCTACTTTGGAAGTTAAAATGTCCTGCAAAAACCAGACTCTTCTTCTGGTGCATCCTACAGAAAAAAGTACCAACATGGGATTTCTTGCAGAAAAGGGGGAAAATTGGTCCAGGTTGGTGCTCTCTCTGAAAAACAAATGAGGAATCAACTTTGCATTTATTCCTTACATGCCCTTTCAATGTCAGCCTGTGGGCTGAAACCTTGAGACTCATAAAATCCCCTCTCAGGTGGGAAGGAGACAGTATACAGCAAGCTTGGCTCCGGTGGTGGCAGGAAGCCTCTGATGACAAAATTCGATCCTTACCTCTTTTGATAGCTTGGGGCACTTGGTTAGCAAGGAACCAAGTAATATTCAAAGATCTATCTTTCCCTATTGGGAATCTGGCTGTGGCAGGGGCAGCTATATATGACAGCATTCCTTCCCCATCTGGTCAATTCATCCTCCGCTCTATTCAGCCTGAACTTATCAGAGAATCTGTTTCGTGGGCATATTTTGATGGAGCTGCAGACTTAAATGGACAATGCGGAGTAGGTTTGGTTATCCATGAAACCTCTGAAAAATCTTTTCGAGCCTCAATAGGCCTTGGGCAGGGGACTAATAATTTTGCTGAGCTCAAGTCATTACACCACTTACTATGCTGGCTTTCCTTGAAACAGATTAGACAGGTTCAGATTTTTGGTGACTCAAAGAATGTAGTGAATTGGTTCAACAGGACTCAACATTGCAGGAATTACATTTTTCTTCCTTTGCTTAATGAGATTTTGAATATCAAAAGTTTCTTTAATGATATCACTGTTTGCCACATTTACAGGGAAAGAAACCAGGAGGCAGATACCTTATCTAAAACAGGTGTACAGCAAGCTTTGGGGACCTGGTCAGTAACTGAGATGGATAAGGGGATGATCACTCCTATTGATCAGCCAGTTTTTGGATGATGCTGTTCCTTTCTGCACTATATTTTCTTTCTGCAAGTTGCTGTTCTTTAAAACTTTGTGATGAACTACTCTTCCTGTCATGTTTTATTTAAAAAACTATGGATCCGAATGCTCTAAAAAACTCTTCAACAGGTTGTTTTCCTCGTCCGAGTAGGCCTGCGTCTACAGTCAAAATCTCAAAACTTTCTTTTTGTTCCTTTTGAAAAGATTGGGATCGGAATAGTGTCTACTACCGGTCCCAGCTGTTTAACATATTGTTATATCTGGTTTTATTTGAGACCACTGATGACTTGCTTCTTTTCTTCTTTCATTATCTCTGTTTCGGTGACACGCCGGGAGATATGAAAGACTGGAAGCGTTCTTTTTTTGTTGAAAAAATTTTTCTTCTGCTCTGGCAGCCTTAGAAGTACCCATGGGTGCTCAAGGTAGTCGTGACTGCCTTTATCCTTCATCAAAGGAGTTTGGGTGGGTTTTTGTAATGCTTTTGCATATGCTCTGTGATTCTCAAATCTATAGAAAATCCGATTTTTTCCGTGGAAAAAAAAAACTTCTATCACATACACACCTATCTGCAAGCTACACATTAAATGAACATATCTAACATGACCTAAAAATATACACAACATGATGAACACCAACATGTAAATTAACTACATCTGCAACATGAACATAAAGTACATGGACCATATATATATATATAATGTAAAAAATATACAACTGTAATATAACAGTATAAAAATGTCAAATATTAGTTGGTGGTACATCAAAAGTAGTACTAGTTGAGGTCTGCTCAGTCAATGGTGTAGCCCCGACATGCTCTGATAGATGATGATCACGTGCTTGTTGATCTGGAGGTGCCTCATGTTGATCAGGAACTGCTTTCTTATGATGACTCATGGATGGTCCAACCTACTCAGTGGATGGTGCGGCAGCCTGCTTAGTCAATGGACCTACTTCCTTATATGCTCCTGCTCCCTCCTCAGGATCAAGTGTTTGCTCAGGACTAAGACGTTTCTGCTGAGATGGTGCAGACTGCTCAGACGATGCTTGCTCATGATCATGACTGGATGCTGCAGGTTGCTCATCATGATAAACTCCAGCGCGAGGTGGAGGAGGAGGTGGAGTACTAGAATGATGATCACTCCCCACATGATCATGATCATCAAATGTTTCACTCCTCGATTGTCCCTCTACATCTCCACCACGCCTACATGCCCTCCTCGCCCACACCAGTACTCTGGTAGCTCCAACGATATGCCATATGAGGGTCAAAATATCACAGGGAATGATTCTCCATATCTATCTCAACTTATAATTAGATTGTATCTCTCTGATAGTAGCTTGTCTGATTCCCTACTCAACTAGGAGTCACAAGAGCTGGTCGCCCAACTCCATCGTAAATCGGGTGTCAGGCCTATGCCTCACACCCACCCGTATTTGTGCCTGATCAGGACCATGTCTGTCACCAGCTTGATACTCTACCTCAGCCATCTCCTCGGTAACATGATCTATAGCTGGATCATTTTTATCATTGGTTTTCATTGATGTCAACCCAAGAAGCACCAGGGGCTATCCTGATTTTCCATGGGAATTTTGACTTTAAAAATTACTCTATTATGTTTCAAGGATATTTGCGATGGCTTCTACTTCTCAATATTTTTCCATTGATATATGACACGCCACGTAATTCTTCACGGTTTGAGAGATATTCGTGTTTGAAGTTAGTAATCCCAGTTAGTGGGCTAAAATCCCATGGGGTTGTGGCATGACAGTAATCATTGTTTGTGGTCATTGAATAGTAAATAATTAATAATTTTTTAAGCTACTAAATCCCCTCCAATGTTCACTTGTTGAGGACCCTCTCAACCTATGCATTTATATGAATTGTGACCCTCATATCCTCCTCATGTAAGGATTTTGCTTCTAAAACTAGGACATGGTGGAATTGTTTCTATAATAATTTTTTTTCTGCAAAGATTCAGACACTTCAAAAAAAACCCACTTGGGCGAAATATTGATGAATCTTGTGCCTGAATTTCAAATATTGGTTCGCTATATGTTCGGAGATATGATCTGTGGAATTTAGGGTTTTTGTAGGCTTCCAATTTCATCTCAAAGAGGTGACCTTGGGAAAATTGTCATAACTCTCTCTCTGAGAAGAGAATTGGAATTATGTAAAAAGTGGTGAATATTGCACGGACTATAGCTTTTTTTGTATCAATTTCATAAACAGTGACACGTGGGACGTCGTACAAGTTTTCTCTACTAAACTAGTCCATAATTAGGTCATTGTGAGAGATTGGGCATAAATTTTCCTTGAAGAAACCAAATCGGGTGAGACCCATGGCATTGGAAAGAGGACTCATAGGGATACTACAGTACCAGAGATCACATATTGGGGATCTGAAATCACAGAGATACATGATATTCAATATCGAGCTTCTAGAAGGCAAGAAAAAACTAGATCATGTGTTGTCAAGCGCTGCAAAGGGCCAGACATTCTAGGGCAGCAAAGCAAAGAAAGGTGCAGCAAAATGATGCAGTAGAGGTAAGCTCCATTTAATTATCTTGTGTATATGGATATTCATCTCTTAATTTCATTAGGTTATTTCTATTCTAATTTTTTTATTTTTTTTTAGCACTAACATATGCTTTGCAGGATGAGGTAATTTTTTCTATTATCATGTCATGGGTATTTCCTTGAAGGATTTTTGCAGGTATTATATATTCATCAAGATAAGACTTAATGCATGATCTAATGTTCTGAAGAGTGAGAAGGGTAGCATGACAAGAGAAGAAATGAAGGTGGAGAAAAATAGTAAGAATTTCACCACATGAAGTCTTCAAGTGGGCAACACTCCATAAAGTTATTGTAAAGGTATCATTGTATTGATTCATTGTAAGAGCATCATTGTAAAAATTTTACAAGTGTCTATCTACCAAGAATTGAAGAGGAAGTGTCAGGAGTTCTAGGATCATCATTAGGTGGTTGTGTCATAGTTGGGGTTATGGTATAGTGTTTCTTCTTCATCTACATCATTCTATATCATTGTAAAGTGGACCATTTTCACTGGTATGGGAGTCCATTCTTCTTTTATTATTCTATAGGGTGGTAGACTAGTGGTAGGCTAGTGGATGAAGTCATCAACAGGTTCAATCCAGTCAAAAATTCAGGGTGGTAGGGTGGTGCTAGGGTGAGTTGTAGCTCATTGGGTGTTGGGACATGCATTTAGTTGACTACTAGATAATCTCAAACATTGGAGCGTCCATCTAGTGGGAGGTGGAGAAGAATGCTTCTCTAGATTATCGAAATTTGGAGCTTTCTTTTCAATTGGAGTTGAATACTAAAGAATTATTAGAAAAGCATTTAGGTGGTTTTTGTCCCTGAGGGGGTTTCCACGTTAAAAAATTTGTACATTTGTGTTCTTTTTGTTTACTTCTATCATTGTACAAACATTGATAATAATTGAAGATTAACTAATGCTATGAAAGATTAATAATAATACTAATTGAAAGGAATATTGATTCAGCCCCCCTCTCACTATTTCCAACAATTTGTATCAAAGCTTGGTTCCTTCAATAAAAGTTTAACAGCTGGAAGGAGGTCATGGAGCATATAAATAATGGCGTACCTTTGTTCAATGAGTATAATTATGCACTCTGGAAAGGAAGAATTGAGGTCTATCTCTTGGCACAAGGTTAAAAAGTATGAGACACTGTTCAAAATGGATTTACACAAACCATAGATGAACAAGGTAGGAATAATTTGGTAAAACATGCAAAAGAAAAGAATAGCATTATCAGTGCACTTTTTGAATCTTCTTATCAAAAGGTGTTGGGTTGTAAAACCACCAAAAAATTATGGGAAAATCTTGAGAATATATATGTAGGTGACTCAAATGTCAAAGAAGCAAAGCTTCAATCTATAGAGGAAACTTTGAGCAACTAAAAATGAAAGAAGATGACAACATTTCTACATACTTCTAACACGTTGATGAAATAACCAACATTCTCGAAGGATTGGGAGAGCCTGTTGACGAGAATATTATTATACGAAATATTATTAGAACGTTACCACGAAGATTCAACCCAAAGGTATCAGTCTTAGAATATAGTGCAAATCTGGACAAACTCAGCAAAAAGGAAAAACATGGAGTTCTGATAGCATATGAAATGAGACTTGATGAAGAAGAGGGTACTTCGCATTTATAAACTACATTCACTACATATAAGAAAACTAATAAAAAAAATAAACTTTCAAAGGAAAAGGCCTGCACCTGCAAGTGTGATGAAAAGAAAGATGATGACGAAGGTCTTTCAGATGGAGAATATGCTTACTTTATGAGAAAACTAAAAATTGGTAAGGAAAAATTCAAAGGTAAAATTCCATTGATATGTTTCGGATGTGGTGAGGTTGAGATTTTTGCAGCAAAATGTCCTAATAGAAGTGATGAAAACTCAAAAGGAAAGAAAGGTTTTAAGAAATTCAATAAGAAAGGAAAGAAGAAAGGATTCAAAAGGAACTTTCTCTCTAAAGAAGATATCTCATCATCCGATGAAGCCAGTAACAACGAAGAAGAAGCTAATGAAAGAGTATTGTTTATGGCCAAGCACAATAAATAAGAGGTATCAAACAATGAAGAAGGGTTGACCATAGAATAATTTTCTAAGGAGGCAATCAGGCTTATAAAAGAGCCCAAGGCTGAGAAGATCCGTTCCAATACTCTTGAAGAACAAGTTCAAGGTCTCAAAATTGAAGTTGAATAACACAAAGGTATTGAAGAGTCACTTCAAAATAAGTTGGAAGAAAGCAACCAAGAAAGGGAAGAATTAGAATCCAAGGTAGTCTCACTGCGCAAGGAAGTGAAGAAGGGAAAAATTGTCCAAATTTATGCCAACACCTCAAGGGAATTAGAAGAACTCATCAACAAACAACAATCTTACAATGAAAAAACTAGCCTCGGTTATAAAGAAGAAGAATGAGGACCTTATTCAACAAAATACAATGAACCTATGATATCTGATAGACATGTAGACTTCATTAGACAAGATTCGCAAGAACAACCTTGGAAGACAATTCCCTGATGAAGATTTCCATCCAGGTACCAACATATTTTTCATTTCAATTGTTATTCATTTGGAAAATTTGGTCATAAAGCCGTATAATTTTGCACGTACCCTAGGAACCAATACAATTCTAGGAAATCTATCAAATATGAACCTCCCAAAGCTCAATGAAACATCAGTATATTTGAACATTTAAGAAATAATATTCAATGTTACAAATGTCGAAACTTTGGACACGTATCTAGAGACAGCAAACTTGAAAATCCTCCAGAAGAATATTTGAAGCCACATAACGAATGAACATGGAAGAAGAAGAAGACTGATAATTGTGCTCTTTCTCTCAAAGCTCAAAACAAAAACGATGTGTGGTATGTTGATAGTGGTTTCTCAATGCATATGACTAGAGAGAGAAATAAATTTGTATCTCTGAAAGAGACCAAGGATGGAATTGTGTCCATTGGAAATGATGGATCTTCAAATGTTATAGGATCAAGTACTGTCACTCTCAGAAGAAAATATTCTCTAGCTAAGAATGCTCTATTGGTTGAAAATATGAATCACAATCTGCTCAGTGTTGGAAAAATGTGTGATCAAGGACACACAATGCTATTCAACTCCACAAAATGTGAAATCAGGAAGGTTTGGTAAAATTGTGGCTACAACAAGTCAAGCTCCAAATGAAATATATGTTCTATATGAGTAGCTAAAGCATGTCTACTAGCTAAAGAATATGAACGCTCATTATGGCACAAACAAATGGGTCACATGAAATTTGACAATCTTGTGAGGATAATAAAAAAGGAAGCAATATGAGAAATGTTGAAAATCTCAAAACCTTCCAACACACTTTGTGAGGCCTGTCGACATGACAAGCAGACAAAAGTTGAATTTAAAACAAAATAACACTTTGCATCACATCCATTGGAATTGATACATATTGATATATGTGGTCCTATGAGAAAAAAGGCTTAGATGGAGAATATATTTCATGTTAATGATGGATGACTATACCAAGATTACAGTCGTCAATTTCCTAAAGAAAAAATATGAAGAATTTGAGTTCTTTAAGATCTACAAGGAGTTGGTCAAAAACGAAATTAATTAGAAAATAAAGTGTCTAAGATCATATAATGGCAGAGAATTCACTTCCAAATTATTTCAGCAATACTGTGACGAAAATGGAATAAAAATACAATTTTCAACAGTGCGAACACCTCAGAAAAATGTAGTTGTTGAAAGAAAGAAAAGAACCATACAGGAAATGGGTAGAACAATGCTAGATGACTCAAAACTGGATGAAAACTTTTGGGTTCAAAAAATTGATACGAAAGTCTTCATTATCAACCAAAGTCTTCTCATAATTAATTGCAACAAGACCCCATATGAATTATGGAAAGGAAAACTGACTAATGTAAAATATTTCAGCATCTTCAGAAGAAAATTTTATATCAATAGAGAAGATAAAATGTTGGGTAAGTTTGAATCACATGTTGATGAAGGTATCTTTGTTAGCTACTCACGCAAAATAAAGGCTTATAAATCGTATAATCTAAGATGAAAACATATAGTGGAGAGAATAATGTTACATTTGGCGAAGATGGTGTTCTAATGAATAATGATGAGGATTTAGAATCTTTGAAACTTAAGATAGAGGCTAAGTAAAACACAGAGAAAATTCTAAAACAAGAAGTAATTGTCAACCAGGAAGAAGTAAATAATGATCATAAAAATATATAGTAACAACAACAAGAAGCTCCTCCAAAGAGAAGAAAATAATGGATTCAAAAGAACCATCCATCAAATCAAATCATTGGTGACATAAATGAAGGTCTACAGATTCGTTCATCACAACAAGCTCACATTTCTTTTCTAGCAACCTTTCAGCCAAGTAGTTTTGAGGAAGCCAGTCAGAATGAGAATTGGGTAGCAATTGTGAATGAAGAATTTGATCAAATTGATAAGAATAAAACCTGAGAATTAGTTCCACAACCAAAAGATAAAAATGTCATTGGGACTACATGGGTGTTCAGGAACAAATTGAATGAAGTTGGACATGTTACCAGAAATAAAGAAAGATTGGTTTTCAAAGGTTATGCACAAGTGGAAGGAATTTTTTTCGACGAAAAATTTGCGCCAGTTGCCAGAATGGAAGCCATTTAGATGTTTCTCACTATGCATGTTCAAGAAAAATGAAAGTCTACCAAATGGATTTTAAGTCAGGATTTCTAAATGGAGAATTAGAAGAAGAAGTTTACATCAAACAACCTGAAGGTTTTCTACTATCAGAAAAGGAAGACTGAGTTTTCAGGTTAAACAAGGCTCTATATGGTATCAAGCAGGCTCCGAGAGCAAGGTGTACTTGTCTTGATGGGTATCTACGTCAAAAAGGATTCAATAAAGGTATTGTTGATAGAAATATTTATGTACAAATAGATAAAGATAATTTAACGATCATTGAGGTATATGTGGATAATATAATATTTGGTATAAATTATGATCGACTAAGTAAGAAATTTGATACAAATATGCAAAGTGAGTTCGATATGTATTTACTTGGTGAGATAACATAGTTCTTAGGGCTTCAAATATCTTAGCAAGAGAAATGAATATTTATATGCCAAGCCAAGTACGTCAAGGAAATGCTCAAGAAATTCAAAATGGAAGATTGCAAACTCGTGCTTACTCCGATGGTAACCAGTTGCAAATTGAGCATAGACGACTCATCTAAGGGTGTGGATTAGAGGTTGTACAAATATATGATTGGTATTCTTATATATGTAACAACCTCCCGCCTAGATGTTATGCAAGCAGTTCTAAAAGTAGCATGATTCCAAGCAACACCAAAAGAATCACATATTATTTTCGTCAAAATAATTCTTCGATATCTAAAGGGAACTACAGAATATGGCGTGTGTTATCCCAAGGGTAGCAATCTCACAATTCAAGACTTTACATATGCATATTGGGTAGGTAGCATTGATGATCGTAAGAGTACTAGTGGAGAAACATTCTATCTAGGTGGTTGTCTTGTATCATGGTTGAGCAAAAAGAAAACTTTAATCTCATTATCTAGAACGGAAGCAGAATACATTATAGAGGAAACTTTTTGTACTCAAGTCCTTTGGATGAAACAAAAATTGCAAGATATTCAAGTACAATTCAGAGCCTATTCCCATCTTCTTTTATAACACCAATTCCATCAGCATCTCCAAGGATCATGTCATGCATTCAAAATAAAAACACATTTCGATCAAATATCATTTTGTTAGAGAACAAGTCGCCGAAAAGAACATGAAACTTGAATATGTTGGTACAAAATAAAAAATCGTTGATATCTTCAATAAACCTTTACCTCATGAAGCATATGAATATCTGCACTAGAAGCTTGGGATTCTCCCAAGTTCTCATTATATTTTCCTTATTCAGGAAATAAAGGGGGAGTGGAAGTGTGTACATGTCCGCAATATGGGTGTGTGTTAGGGGGAGTTACCCTTTGCCATTGATGTCAAAGGTGGAGATAATGTTGTAGGAAGAGGTGTCATGATCATAGGGGGAGTACTTGTGTTTCCATCAATGCCAAAGGGGGATATTGTTGATCAGTGTTTGTCATTGATGTCAACCCAAGCAGAGCCAAGGGCTACCTCAATCTTGCATGAGAATTTTGACTTGAAAACTTACTCTATTCCAAGTCAAGGATATTTGTGATGGTTTCTACTTGTTGAGATGTTTCTGTTGATATATGACATGCCACGTAATTATTCACGGCTTGAAAGATATTCATGTTTGAAGTTAGTAACCCCAGTTAGTGGGCTAAAACCCCATGGGGTTGTGGCATGACACTAATCATTGGTTTTTGTCATTGAATAGTCAATAATTAATAATTTCCTAAGCTCCTAAAATCCCTCCAATGTTAACTTGTTGAAGATCCTCTCAACCTAAGCATTTATATAAATTGTGACCCTCATATCCTCCTCATGTAAGGATTTTTCTACTAAAAATAGGTCATCATGGAATTTTCACTATAACTGTTTTTCTGTGAAGCTTTAGATGCTAAAAAAAAAACCTACATGGGAGAAATCCTGGTTAAGCTCTTGTCTGAATTTTAGATCTTGGTTCGCTATATTATCATAGATATGATTTGTGGAAGTTACGGTTTTTGCAGCCTTCCGAATTTCATCTCAAAGAGGTGACATTGGGAAAATTGTCATATATGTCTCTCTGAGAAGTGGATTGGAATTCTGTAAAATGTGGTAGATAACACACAAAATGTAGTTTTCTATGTATCAATTGTAGAGCTGAATGAGGAAAAAATAGCACGTGGCACACTTTACAAGTTCACTCTACTAAAATAATCCATAATTAGGTCATTGTGACAGATTGGGCATAACTTTGCCTTGAAGAATCCAAATTGGGCCAGACCTTTGCCATTGGAAATAAGACTCAGAGGGCTACTATATGACCAAATATCACATATTGGGGATCTCAAATCACAAATATACATGAGATTCAATATCAAGCTCCTAGAAGGAAATAAAAAGCTAGATCATGTGTTGTTACCGACTGTAAAGGACCAAAATTTCTAACGCAACAAAGCAAAGAAAGGTGTAGAAAAATGATTCAGCAGAGGTAAGATATTGTTAAGTATCTTCTGTATATGCATGTTCATATCTTAATTACATTAGGTTATTTCTATTCTAATTTGTTGATTTTGTTTAGCAATGACATATTCTCTGCAAGATGAGGTAAGTTTTGCTATTATCATGTCATGGGTATTTCCTTGAATAATTTTTATAGGTATTATATATTCATCAAGATAAGACTCAATGCATGATCTAATGTTCTGAAGAGTGAGAAAGCGTAGCATGACAAGAGAAACAATCAAGGTGCAGAACAGGAGCAAGAAGTTCACCACATGCAGTCTTCAAGTGGGAAGCATTGCATACAGTCATGGTAAAGGTATCATTGTACTAAGTCATTGTAAAAGAATCATTGTAAAAGTTTTATAAGTGTCTATCTAGTAATATTTGAAGAGGTAGTGTCAGGAGGTCTAGGACCATCATTAGGTGGTTGTGTCATAGCTGGGTTATGGTATAGTGTGTCTTCTTCTTATACATGATTCTATATCATTATAAAGTGGATCATTTTCCCTGGTACGTGAGTCCATTCTTATTTTATTCTTCTATAGTGATCCAGGTGGATATCGGTGGCCACCCACCTATTCCATTTGGACCAGTACCATCAATTCTTGCAACTTTTCACATTCAACACAACTTACTATTTTTAGCAGGTTTTTGGGTCCTCCACTCCTAGAGCCCTTTTGGGGCCTTAATGATACAGGAATATATTGGCAGCCACCCACCTATTCCATTTAAATCCCCACCATCAATTCTTTCAGTTTTTTAATTTGCAGCACAATTTACTATTTTTAGCAGCTTTTCGAGTCCTGAACTTCCGGAGCCATTTTGAGGCCCTAAACGACATTTTTTGGGCATCATTTGATGGAAAAATATGATTCCATTCTAAATTAAATATTTATGGCGAAAGTTTAGTCCTCAAATAGATCTTTCTAACGATGTCTCATATGTGTCAAACAGAGATCGTATGCCGAAGTTACGTCCTCGGGAAGTTAAAACACCAATTTACGCAAACGGGGCCCATATTTTTGGTGCTTCATCTCCTAGGGTTAGGTTTTTGGATGCTTAGAGTTCTCCATTGTTTCTTAATAATAAATATGCCCTCGAGCCTCATTTTAACATAGTTCAGAGGTCTGTAGCTGCCACATCTCTTCTCATAGATTCGTTACCAACACCCTAGCTATTTTATTTCCATTATGTTTGTAAGCATATTTCTGTTATTTGATATTAATGAATGAAGAATTATTTCCACTACATCTCTATGTTCATGGTTATTTATGTATTCTGTTGTGTTCCTGCATAAATCTAGTTCAATGTTATCAGATCGGTTTTCTCTTTCTTTGTTTTTCTTTGCATGTCCCCAACGTGGTCATGGTATAAGGAGTTAGGGCTCGATCTGGTTGAACCCTTGCAAGATCAGCCTCGTAAACCCCAAAGACCTCCCATGGTGGAAGAAAATAAAGATGAGGGAGAAGGAGATCCTATCGAAATATTGATTGAGCAGATCCTCGAGAAACAAAGGAACGCGATGATGGATAACTCTACTCAGATCCTTCAACGACTGCCCACCTATGGCGCATCTGCATCCAACAGCCACTCTCGAGGCGCCACTCCATTCAAGGTATAGGTAAAATTTTACATTCCTATATTTGAAGGCCAAATAGATGCAGGCGTCGTAGATAGATGGCTAAATTTTCTGGAAGGGTATTTCTCGGTCCATGATTTCTCTGACTGAGAAAATATTATTTTTGCACTCCTCAAAGTCGCCCCCCATGTCAAAGACTGGTGGGAAACCTACTGTGAGTAAGAGGACGAAGGGGAACCCTCTCTATTCTCGGCCACACCCACTTGGAATTTGTTCCGAGATGGCATCAAGGAATAATATTATACCGTGGGGAGCTATGAGGACAAGTACATCCAATGGACCATGTTGCGGCAACAAAGGGATCAAGATGTGCACAAAATGATGAATTTGTTCCATACCCTACGCACAA
The DNA here is from genome assembly GCA_034641835.2 of Pinus albicaulis. Lineage (NCBI taxonomy): Eukaryota > Viridiplantae > Streptophyta > Pinopsida > Pinales > Pinaceae > Pinus > Pinus albicaulis. Next base: position 632,973,874 of record CM076573.1, read on the forward strand.
AGTTGGGTATTAAATATTCAGAGAGGCATTTGGTGCTCAAGTACCACGGCTTTCTACATAAACAAATTCAAGAGGAAATGGAGTTCCTCGACATTACATCTCTTGGCACGGCATATCACTATGCCGCCAAGATCGAGCAGAAATTTAAGCAAAAGAAACGAGACTTTGGATTTGTGAATCAGAAAGGTGCCCCTGAGCTGAAGAACAAAGGGCAAGACCAAAGTGGTGCGACTCAGAACAACACCACAAATCAAAAGAAAGACATAGGGAAATGGTATAAATTTCATAACAACCCCACTCACAACACAAACAAGTGTCGGGTTGAACAGTCATTGGTGGCTAAACTAAAGACACCTGAATCATATGCATTTTCTGATCCTGAATCAGAACTAGACAAAGGCAATGAAAAAAGGAAGCAGATCATTGATGCGGATCCCAATGCAATTATTTCCACCACCAAGATCCAGAGGAAGGATCCAGAGGATCTAGAGGAGGGGGAGCGCCTATTCTATTCGTAGATGTGGGTGAAGGGTTCTCCGTTGCAATTTCTTGTCAATAGCGGAAGCCAAAAGAACCTCATTTCAGCAAAGGTTGTGAAGTGGCTCTGCCTACTGACCAAAGCACACCTGCAGCCGTATACCATCGGGTGGCTCCACCTAGGGAGAGATTTCCACATCCGCTAGCAGTGCTACCTTCTATACAGTATCAAGCCATTCACGGATGAGGTATTGTGTGATGTTGCTCCTCTTGATGTAGCTGATGTACTATTGGGCCAACCATACTTGTGGAGGTGACATGCTGTGTATGATTCTAGGCCTCGTGTTGTTGTTATTACTTTGGGAAATATCTTGTACGGGATACCGGAGGTAGTACCGCCTCCTGTCATCTCTTTGACTACTACAAAAAAATGTAGTAATATTGTTTCCCAAACCAAGAAATTTATTTTCCTTACAACTCGCTCATAGGGAAATAATAATATTGTGGCCACAACCTCGAAATAGGGCTCCCTTTCATGGCTACAGTAGATGGAAAAAGTCATGGAGGAATACAAGGACATTTTCTCCTCACTCACAGAGGTTCCTCTACAATGTTAGGACAAGCACTCCATTGATCTGACTCCCAACGCACCACCGCCTGACGTTGCCATACAACCTGCAACTACACATATATAATCCACACATGTACTGTCTGAGGCTGATAAAGAAACCAAATTTACTAAACGCATCCAGCATGTCCACCCACAGGTCCATGACATCTTCAACAAATCTAATACCCAGTTCAACAGAATTTTCCTCATCTCATGGAGGATCTCAACGCAATGGGGATAATTTCTTCCTAAGGAGGGAGGAATGATCCAAGAGGATATTGGTGGCCACCCACCTATTCCATTTGGACCAGCACCATCAATTCTTGTAGCTTTTCACATTCAACACAACTTACTATTTTTAGAAGGTTTTCGAGTCCTCCACTCCTGGAGCCGTTTTGGGGTCTCAATGATCCAGGTGGATATTGGTGGCCACCAAAATATTCCATTTGAACCCCCACCATCAGTTTTTTCAGTTTTTAAGTTGCAGCACAACTTACTATTTTTAGCAGTTTTTCAGGTCCTCAACTTCCGGAGCCGTTTTGAGGCCCTAAACGACGTTTTTTGGGCATCGTTTTTCTGGTAGCTATGATTCTATTTTGAAATAGATATTTTTGGCAACATTTTTAGTCCTTAGATATATATCTATAACGATTTATCATATACGTCAAATGGAGATCGTATGCCGAAGTTACGTCCCCAAGAAGTTGAAACACCAATTTACCCAAACGGGGCCCATAGTTTTCGTGTTTCATCTCCTAGGGTTATGTTTTTGGATGTTTAGAGTTCTCCATTGTTTCTCAATAATAAATAGGCCCTCAAATCTCATTATAACATAGTTCAGAGGTCTATAGCTGCCACATCTCTTCTCAAATATTTGCTACCAACACCCTAGCTATTTTATTTCCATTATGTATGTAAGCATATTTCTGTTATTTGATATTAATTAAATGAAGCATTATTTCCATTGAATTTCTATTTTCATAGTTATTTATGTATTCCGTTGTGTTCCTACATAAATCTGGATCATATAGGGTGGTAGGGTGGTGCTATGCTGATGCATGAAGTAACCTACAGGTTCAAGACTGTGAAAACTTCAAGGTGGTAGGTTGGTGCCAAGGTGATTTGTAGCTCATTGGGTGTTGGGGCATCCATTTAGTTGACTACTGAATAATCTCAATCATTGGAGTGTCCATCCAGTGCGAGCTTGATAAGAATGTTTTTCTAGATTCTAGGAAGTTGTAGCTTTCTTTTCAATTAGAGTTTATGATTAAAGAATTATTATAAAATCATTTAGGTGGTTTTTGTCCCGAAGGGGGTTTCCACCTTAAAAACTGTTTGCATTTGTGTTCCTTTTGTTTAGTGCTATCATTGTACAAACAATGATAATAATTGAATATTAATTAATGCTCTGAAACATTAGTAATAATACTAATTGAAAGGATCCTATTCTGAGTTTATAGGATTTTACGCTGTGCGTTTCTGAGCTGCGCTGCTAGGTCAAGTTATTGACCAGCGTGGTTGCCCCCTGCGGCAGCCTGCCTAAGGCCCGATCCCATGGAGACACAGGGCTCTCCCAAGGAGCCCCCACTGCCACCTTCTTCCCCTACTTTTGATCCATTTAATCAGCTTCTGGCTAGTTTACCCCTGAAGAAAAAAAGTGAAGCATCTAAATTCGTTAAGAAGCTCGAAGATATCCCAGAGATCTCTTTGCCTCCAGAGACCCCCATCCAATTAGCTTTTTCTCTGGCTGATCGTGGTCTCATTGGCCAATTCATGGGGCTTTGGCCTTCTTCGAAAACTACTGAGCAATGGGTCAACAGAAATTGGGCTCCTCTGATCAAGCAAAGTGTTACATCTTAATTTCTCGAGCGAGGGTTCTTCCTCTTCGAATTCTCTTCCAAAGAAGACAAAGATTTGATCTTCCAAAATGGGCCATATTTCATGGGCCCTCAGGGCCTTTATCTAAACAAATTGAATCCGGATTTTGATCCGGCAGTTGATTTTCCCAAGGCTGTCCCGGTGTGGGTTCGGCTCCCGAATCTCCCAGTTCATTGCTAGAACTGGTACTCCTTGAAACACATCGGCAACGCTCTTGGTAAATTCATAGATCGGGAAAACAACAAGGACCAGTATGATTGTGCTAGAATCTGCATAGAGGTATATCTAGATGTGGGCCTCCCAGAGGCAATAAAAATCAATGTCGGCAGCTGGTCTCATCTGCAGATCTTGGATTATGAGCAGTTTCCATTCAAATGCAGGAAATTCCATGTTCATGGACACTTTGCTAGAAATTCTCCATCCAACGCAGAGCCAGAGAAAGGAAATGAAGAGGGTTGGAACCAAGTCAAGCGTACAAAGATCAATCACAAAGGTCAAAAACTGGGAGGAACCAATGGAAAAGGCCCTCTTCAGGCCAATGCTCAGTGCCCCCCTCCTAAAAAGGCTCAAGAAAATAAGTTCAATCCTCTAAGCCAGCAAACAGAAGCAATTTAGGAGATCGAGACCCAAAAACTAGTCTCTCCAAGCATAGGCACTCCCTCAACCTCCCCTAAAGGAACAAGTGTTGAAGATCCCAAAGGCATGACTTTAGAAGATGAGGAAGAACAACAAGAAACGGACGAGTCAGAGGAGGAAGGAGAAATAGGAGAGTCTCAAACCTCGGTAAGGAGATCCACAAGAGGTCACAAAACTGATAGGGAAAAAAGAGAGCAGGAGACTTACAAAGACAAGCTACAGGGCAGCTAGCCAACTCTGGAAAAAATGATATCCTCAAAGTCTAGGATGACGAAAAATCAGCCTCAAGGCTTCAAGGGAGCCCATTAGAAACATAAATAATGAAGGTCATCTCATGGAACTGTAGAGGTATGGGGAGAAAAGTTAAGGAAGAAGCCATTAGAAGCTTAATGAGAACAGAATCTCTAGACATACTTCTCATCTAGGAGACCAAGCTGGAAGACGCAGTCTTCCTGCATGCAAGTAAGAAAATTTGGATCAAAAGTGAAGCAAGAGAAATCTCTGCCCAGGGAGCCTCGGGAGGGCTTGGCACTCTATGGAATGCCAGAAAATTTGCAGTCATCTATGAGGCTAGCAACACTCATTGGTTGCTGCTTAAAATGAAAAATATGGACACCAAAGAAATTTTTTACCTTTTCAATGTTTACTCTCCAGTCAATGTTGGGGAAAAAAAGGATTGCTGGGATTCTATAAGGCAGCAAGCAGACTTGGAAAACCTAGAAAATATAATTATTGTTGGAGATCTCAACCTCACTCTTCACTCGTCTGAAAAAAGAGGAGGCACTGTAGTCCGAGATCCGGTAAGGGAATGGGCGGCGGATCTTATGCAGGAATGGGAGTTGCTGGATATGAAACCTTCCTCCGGTAAGTACTCTTGGTCTAACAAAAGAGATGGTCCAGGTCATATTGCTGCCAAATTAGATAGATTTTTCATCCAAAGCTCCTTTCTGTTACTAGGATTAGAACCTAGAATGCACATTCTCACAAAAATCATCTCGGACCATAAGCCCATAAAGCTAGAACTCATGTCCCATCTAGATCCGGGCCCTATTCCTTTCAGATTTAGTCCCCTCTGGGTCAAGGAGCCAGATTTCAGCAATTAGTCAAGGACTGTTGGAGACAGCCAGTCAAAGGATATCCTTTCTTTGTCTGGGAGGAAAATCTTAGAAGGGTGAAAGGAGCTCTAAAACGATGGGCCAAAACCCTATCCAATCCTGCTTCAGAAAGGAAAACCATCAAAGCTTCTCTAGCCTCTCATAAACTTCAAATGGAGAACGCTATAGTCACAAAGGAGCTTCTAGATCAAGAGGCTCAGCTGCAGCAGAGTCTTCATAAGGCCTGTTTAGCCAAAGAAGATTACTGGAGATTAAAATCTTGAAATATTTGGCTCAAAGCGGGGGACAGAAATTATTATTTCTTCCATAAACAAGCCCAGACCAGGAAATGCTTCAACACGATATCTGAGATCAAGGAGGATAATGTTACCCACAAGGATTTTGAGGACATCAAGAAAGCAACCTTTTCTCATTTTCAAAACTTGTATAGTGAGGACACGGATCTGGACCAATATTCAGATCTGTTAGACATTGTTCCATCTTCAATATCTCCTCGTATGAATGAGATCCTTGAGGCCAAAGTTTCCAAAAAAGAAGTTAAAAATGCCCTCTTTTCCATGGATCCAGATAAGGCCCTTGGACTGGATGGCTTTACTGCCAGGTTCGTACAAGTTTTTTGGCTGGTAATTGAAAAGGAACTATTCAAAATGGTCCAAAAATCCCAAGATAGTCAGAAAATCGGAGGCAACACAAACTCAGCTTTCTTAGCCCTCATCCCCAAGGAGAAAGGCGCCAACAATTTCAACAGATTCCGTCCGATCTCCTTATGCAATACAGGGTACAAGCTAATCACCAAAGTAATTGCAAATAGACTGAAGCTCAGCCTTCCACAAATCATTTCAGAGAACCAAGGAGGCTTCATCCAAGTCAGGCAGGTTGTGGACAACTTCATCCTTGTTCAAGAGGAAATTCACTCAAGTCTGCATCGAAATGAACAAGGTATGGTTATCAAACTTGACTTAGCAAATCCTTTTGATCGAGTAAATCATAGCTTTCTGTTAAAAGTCATAAGCAAGATTGGTTTTGGAGTAAACTTCATTAAATGGACCCGGGCATGCATCTCAGAGCCATGGATAGCACCTCTTGTAAATGGCAGAGCCACTGAATTATTTAAAGCTTCGAGAGGGCTTACGCAGGGGTGTCCACTCTCCCCTCTACTCTTTGTCATCCAAGCCTCTGTCCTCAGTTTTCTTTTAGACAAAAAGATGCAATATCAAGATATTAATGGACTGTGTATAGGAAGAGGGGTAAAAAACATAAATCACACCCTATTTGCGGATGACACCCTGTTATTGGGAGCTGCTTCTCATTCCTCAACCATCAAATTTAAAGCAGTTCTAGATGAATTTTACGAGGCCTCAGGCAGCATCTTAAACAAGAACAAATGTCACATCTACAGTTGGAACACATCGCCCAGATTTCTCTCTGCTATTTCTAGATGTCTGGGCTTTGCAGCCTCCTCTTCTTGGACCTATTTCAAATACTTGGGCCTCCCTGTTTATCATAAAAAATATATAAGTAAGGACTGGCTTCCACAACATGAAAAATTTAAGACCAGGATCCAGGCCTGGGGATACTCCTGGCTCAACATGGCAAGTAAATCTGTCCTAATAAAATCTGTGCTCACCAGTCTCCCTCTATTTCAATTTTTTGTGCTTCTTGCTCCGGCAAGCATCTTAAAATAAATGGGGGAGTACATTCGGAGGTTCTTTTGGAAGGGAGGAAAACAGAATGAAAACAAACTTCCCCTTGTCAGTTGGGAAACCATCTCCAGGCCATTGTGGGAGGGTGGTTTGAATTTCAAAAACATCTATCAACAAAATATAGCTATGGGAGTGAAGAAAATTTGGAAGATCATTGCACCGAAGCCAGGCTGGGCTCAATTGGCTCTTTGGAAAAAATATTTCAGAGGTCCTCGTTCTAGCTGTTTGGACAACTTGATCCATCTACCTAACTCGTCTTTCCTCAAACTGTATGCTAAAGCTGCTCCTCTAGTCAATGCGCACTCCTTCTGGATTCCAGGAAATGGTAAAAAGATTAACATATGGACATACAAAATTATGAATATGGATCCCATTGAAGACAGAACCCCCATTAGAGCGCTGCGTTGCTGGATGGAAGGAGAGGGGCTGCGCTCGTTGTGGGATATATCGCTGTGGAGCGATTCTGATTGGGCAAGCCGGAAACATATTGCCGTGTCGGATCATCTGCATAATGAATGGTCCATACTGCTTGTTCTCCTTCATGGTTTGGTGCCTTCGTACATAAGGAAAAGAGATTCGAGAGGCTGGGGGCCGAATATTAGAGGGTACGCTGTCTCCATGGGATATGCTAAGCTGCGAGAGAGACCTTTCGTTCCCCCTGACCCAGCACCTTGGCATGGTGTTTGGCATTTTCCTTCGTGGCCCAAAGTTGACTTCTTTTCTTGGCTTTTATGTCATGGAAAAATCCTCACGTATGACATCCTGCAGAAGAAATGGTTCCACGGCCCCTCCAAATGTTCACTGTGTAATGAAAATGCAGAGAGTGTTGTCCACCTAATGCTTGAATGCAATTTCTCTATGCAGATTTGGTCCACCTTCATTCACAATCTGGATCCCAGCATTTCGCTCCCTTGCTCCACTGCTGATCTATTTTCTAAATGGGCGAATAGGTATCCTGGTCCTCCACCCAAAAACTAGATAATCAAAGCTGCATGGTCTTTCCTCCCAAAGGTAATTTGCTAGCAGATCTGGCTTGAACGAAATAGAAGAATCTTCAGAAATACTGAACAGAATCACAAGGCATTAGAAATCAATATTAAATGTCATCTAAAAGAGTGCTTGATTGATTTAAAAGATGATTATAATCTCAGCCAACAAGACATTGCTTGGGATTCTTTTCTTGATTTGCAATTTCAAATAGCAGTTAGGAATGTCCCTCCTCCCAAAGACTGGAAAATAAGAAAATCTGAAATAGACTTTCAAGACTGGCTTACATCACATTCAAGACACTCCCTCTTTTTGGATGGGGCTGCAAAGGGCAATCCGGGAAAGCTGGTGTAGGAGGCGTTGTTGTTAACCTAGTTGGGGAAAAAATTCATTCTTTTGCTTGGGGGCTAGGTATTTCAACCAGCATTCAAGCTGAGGCTTTGGCTCTCTTTCAAGGTCTCAATCTTCTCAAAGATTTAAACATAAGTGAAGCTAATGTTATTGGCAATTCCCAGATCATCATAAATGCAATGGTCTCCAACTCTCCAGCTTTGGACCTCAAACTTGCAAGGCTGATAGCCAGAATTAAGTGCTTGGAAAACGCTTTTTAGAAGCTACATTACTTTCATGTGCTAAGAACTCATAATAAAGAGGCAGACTTGGAAGCCACAAAGCTGCCCTCCTCTTTGCTGCGGTCAAGATGAAAGACAAAGAAGAATCATGGGAATCCATTCCATAAGTTGATTTGTTGTCATGTATTACTGCTTACTCTTAAATCAATTTGTATGTATCTTCAATTTGGGGAAAATCTCTGAAATTGAATCTATAGTTACCTCATCAAGGAGGAAGTCTCCAAGCTTTTTCTGCATGCTCAACCTTAGCAGTGAGGTGCAACAGGATATAGACATCCTCAATGTAACCAGATTTTCGGCATTCAGGCCAAGTTTAATATAATACTCCATAACCGTTATTGTAAAAAAAAAAAAAATACTAATTGAAAGGAATATTGATTCACCCTCCCCTCTCAGTATTTCTAATAGATCATTATGTGGCGGAAGAATATCATCGCTAATGAATGACCCAATATCTACAAAATATATATAAGTACAAAAAAATATTTAGACAATTTAATTAAACAAATTAATAGAACAAGTTAAATAATATGGTAGGCTAAATTTAAAGAAAACACTAATATTACCTCTCTCATCCCACAGCTCATCCTATATGAAGAGGATGTTGTCACAACCTTGTCAATCTAAACCAACATATGGACATGGCACCTGAAGGAAGGCATTATCATCAACACTAGATAGTAACTACAGTGCATCATGATACATCCTGGTGGAAAAGTTAGACTCACCCCTCTTGGGCATCATCTGGCCTCAGATCTCCATCTGTACGTGAAGCATTGGCCTACGAGGTTTCTGAAGAAAAGTAAGCCTCGTCTCTGGAAACCTCTCAAAAAATAAACAAAATAAATTTGAAGAAAAAGGAAAGGTCAACCTCCCACGTGCCTAAGAAGGACATTTATCTAATGTTGTACAAAAATGCTGCAAAAAAGTCACAGACCACCTCACAAGTCATGGTGTCTGTAATAAATAATAAACATAAAATAAAAGAGGGAAAATAATGTGTTTCCCATCATAGGTATGGTGTGCAATGGTCATCAGCAGTAGTGAGAGGCGTCTCACCTCCTCTACACCAAATGAAGAAATACGTAACGGACCACCAGACACCTGAAAATCTGCGAGAGAAAGTATATCGTCGCTAATGTATCTCAAGAATAACACCAAATGACTCCCTTCTAAATAGCCGACGAGGACCTTTGGGAACTGGGGAAAATCTTGCCCTCTCCTATAGAGGCCACTAATAAAATATATTTCCTCCTTAGTGGGCCCGTACTACTGGCTAGGATTGACTCAGAAAGCCTAGTGGTGGGCATCCAACCTGAAGATGAGTTGTCCCAATAACCTATTATGGCCCTTGAGGGATGTAGCCTCCTCATAGAGCTTATGGAATCCTATCTCCCTTAGGATTAACTAGGTGGAGGTCATAATAGTGTGAGGGTACATAAGTCTCTCCCTCTCTCATTCCTCCCATAGACGAACCACGTTATACTAGTACTCCATATGTTGTTGTTGTTCACTTTGTTCTCTCCTTTGAATTTGTTGAATGATTCACATATCAAATATATATTTTTTATTAAATAAGACATTTATTCACAAATATATATATATATATATATATATATATATATATTGAAAAAAAAAATATAGTCAGTGTTCCGAAAAAAATGTCATGCACCAGTCCCAGTGTGTTTGTTTTTATCGCGCACCGTCCTTGGTGCGCATGGAAATTTTTAGTGCATCACAAAACATAAAAATGTACTTTATTTTGTAGTGCGTTGATGAAACTATCCACCCTGGGGTGGATATTTAGGTCAATGCACAATCCATCTAGCCAAGAAAATAAAATTGAAGTGTTCTGAGCCTTGATTGTGAAGTTGGGCTATGATTTATATGTGTCAGGTGATGAGGCCGACCCATTAGAGGTTGATGTCCTAATGGACCTTAACTACTTTGCAACAATGATGATTCCTCAGTGGAAGTATATCTGATATTTCCAGACACAATATATGATTGCTTTGCTGTCTTAGTGGAAGTATCTCTGATATTTGAAGGCGCAATACCTAATTTGAAAAGAGAATATGGCTAGTTCTCTTCAGACTCGTACATTAATAAAAATATCGTTCTATTAGACATCCTTCATATTCACATGCTAAGGAAATCACTTAAAAATCAAGGAAAAAAGGAAATGGGGCATAATGTTTCATCAAACTAATTAGATCAAACAAATACCACAGGGAAAAAATAAGGCTACCCTTTTAGAAGGTCCTCTCTATGTCTCACTCATCATAATTCTATCCATATGAGCCAAGGGTCCATGCATCTTCCAATCATTTTCAAAAAGAGCAGGTTCTAGACCCATTATTTTCTCTCTCTCTCTCTAAGCCTGGCCACTTCCTTAGGTCACCAGGAAAATAATCATCTTTCCTTCAGTTGTCACTTCGTCTAACACGATTCTCCAATCTTGGGCTCATATCCTCCCACAATTATTCCTCTTCCTCTGAATTTCTCTAGTTTCAATACACCATTCTACTACTTTTTATATCAATTTACTAAGGTGATTGTACATGTGAACGAAGTCCATGCGGAGATCTCCGGCCCTTGTAATTTCCATAGGAATCAATTAGAGAACCATGCATTTTTCAATTAGAGAATCAATGGTCCAATAGTGCCATCAATGGTCCAATTGTTAAATTCTTACTTTTTGCTAATTTTTATAGAACATGTAACAAACCAAACAGTAAGGACAGTATATGATCTTCATGAAAATAGATACTATGAAACCCTACATAGAAAAGCAAAGTGATGGCCTGTGAAAATTAACCTATCGTATATTATAAAAAAATTCATATGTAGAACATACATAATTATTAGAAGTCAATAATCATGTAGAATAGCTAAATTCAAAGTGCTTTAACCCCTAAAGTTTTCCCCTTGCAAATTTAGATGGTTAAAGATTAGCACATCTCATTTAGTTGGAGGTCCAAAAGCATATATGGATACAAACAACGGATTGTTTCCGAGGATGAGTAGCCTCAAGCTTGATTTAGTCATGATTGAGACACATTTTTGCATAGTTTGAAGAGACTTGCTATTCTTAGCAGGTTCCCTACTTTCTATAAAAGGGAGTTCCAGGGATGATACAACAATTTTTTTACAAAAATCACTAGCACAATGATAAGGGAATATAAACAATACTATAAACATTAAACATTCATCCACACAAAGAAGCATGACACATACTCCCAAGGATCATCTGCATGGAGAGTAACATCCTTGTCAACAAATATAAGCTTCCAACTTAATCTTGGGTCCTTGATTTGGCCTTCTAGACCACAAATATGGTCAAGCTCAAAACACAGATCTGGATAGCCCCTAAAACATGTTACATCCACTGACCTTCCAACAAAGCCTAGCTTGTAAACCTTATAATACACCAAACCATGTTTATTATTCAACTAGAAAAATGAAAATTTTTAGGTAAAAGTGAAAAGTGGGAGAATGGATAGTTGACATTAATGAATTTTCTCATAGGTGAATTCATCTTCACAAAATTTGGCGGAGGCTATGAAAACCCACTTTCATGATCTAGACCTCCAGACACGCCCATGTTTGAATTCATAGAGAACCTAGAGAGAGGAAAACAAGGAGGCATATTCAGTAAGTATGTAACAGAAAATGAACTGGCTACATGAGCACAATTGCCCACATTCCTTACACTAGAAGCCGTATCAGGAATATCCAAAGTTGGGATATCTATATTAACAACAAAAATAATATTTCCATGGGAATGAGATTGAAATCCTCCCTATTCTATAGGACCATCTCTTAAAGGAAATTGAGGCAGTGGCATTGATTTGGCTGGAACATTAGTCTTACTTTTAGGTTCATCTTGGGAAAGGATAATATGACTACCAAAAGGAAGAGAGGCTTCAGTCTAACCAGATGGAAGATAAGAAATATGATTAGTTAACATTATTTTGGAAGAAAACCATTGTGCAGCAACTTGTTGATCCTGAGTGACACAAGACCAAGTTTTAGCTAGTTGTTGCACAACATATTGACTTCGTCAGGGAACTCTTAAATAGGTATAAGCTCCCTCTAAAATCAATGAGTCTAATATTCTTTGTAAAGGAGATGCACTAGATTAACTCTTGGGTGAGGCAAAGGTAGCACGAATATTTGTAAAAACCGCTCATGATGTCAAAAAGGAAATATCACTTAACAAAGACTAAGATTGAGATGATGACAGGTGTGTGAATGAACTGACAACATTTGAAACTTGAAATTCTTGTTACTCAATTTTTTATGCAGAAAATATTACTATTGATCTTCATTAATTGTATTTTGGAGCTCCTGATGCACTGCTTGTTGCTGCAATGTCTACTGTTGGAACTGATGTTCTTGTTCATGCTCAATAATATTCCTCTGTAATTGTATCTGAGGCCTGCACTGAAGTAATTTCTGCTGAAATTTCAGCTATTTAAATTGATTAAGATTCGATGTCTGCTGTAAAATAGTTGTAGTAATTACATGGTATGAAATGGGCTAGATCCTTGATAAAGAAGGTTCAAATATTTTTTGCATATGCATCCGTTGGTCCATACTTATTGTTTCAAAATTCAAGCTCTAAATGCCTTGCTCCCATTATCCCCCATCTCTAACATGAATGGCCTCCTAAAATTTCCATCATCACTACCTACAATCAACCAAAACAATGAGTAGCAAATACTAGCAAACATGATGCATCTTTCAAAATAATAGATTGAACAGATGTTAGAGACTCACGTAAGCATGTTCAAATTTAACTAATAAAAAAGCACACTGAGAAATGATAAAAATTTCACGCCTTGCATAAAAATGCATTACAATTGAATTGAACATGTCAGCATCAAGCTGAGATCACCAAACAATGGGAAACAAACAATAGTAAGCACAATGGAGCAACTTTCTCAAAAATATTCACAGAAACATAGAGAGATCCACATCTAGATAAAAAAGTCCATTACAGATGGTTAGAATACTTGTGATACTAGAACCGGAAAAGGAATTGCAGATAGAACATATATGAAGGACAACCAAGAAATTAACATTTTAAGAATAGTATTTATAAATATCACAATTAAATTGAAAAATAACATAATCAGCACATATTCTGGTCAAATTAAACCAATTTTTCATCAAGATCAATGATACATGTGAAAGAGTAAGCAATTGAATATCTAGAAAAAGGTGAAAGGGAACCAAAAGGAGATTATCAAGATGTTATTGATTTACAAATTGGTACAATATATCAACTGATAATACTTAAGAAATTTGTAATTATTCTCCAACCAAAAAACTGAAAAATTGAACAAAAGGAAATATGCCAAAGTTATATGAACTGCAACACTAGTAATTGTTGCATATCTGTGATATTAAATATATTTTCACAATGAATGTACAAAAATATATGTCCTATGTATGATCTGAATGTAGTGGTTCTATAGCCAATCACATATGATGATGGTGATCTGCTTGAGGTGTCATCTGCCACACCAACAAAAAGCACTTGGATTATATACATTGGAGGAGGGAGTAGAGTAGTGGCAGTGTCGGTCATAGTTATATCAATGATGAATGTTTGAGGATGACTAGATGGGATTCCCCATTTTATCATTTTTTCAAGTAACATGAATCTATCACTAAGTAAATATTTAAAACAAAAATTCCTTCTAAACACTATGGTGTAGCTAAAGTTTCATAAAGAACCTTTTTGTCTAAGAATCAATGATATCCCAATATATTATTCACCGTTCACAACCCGTGAACAATATAAAGGTAGATTTTATGAGTAGAGAGGACTAAGACTATGTGAGAAGAATTTCAAAGAGAATTCAATTTGTGACTTAGGAAATCAGATGTAAGAATGATTTGTAAAGATGAGGCAAAATGATGTATGCAGATTTCTCTTATTTTTCTATCTTCCTCTTATTCAATCTTCCATGTAGTAATGGATTCTTACTGGCACATGCTATTTCTTCCATGAAACTCAAAAATTTTGGAGAGTAATGCAACCATTATCCTCCTTATAGACTTGTCACAAAGTTTCAAATTTTTTCAAAGAGAAGTGTCAAGAACAAAGGTGCCATTTATGCATTATATTAGCATATTTTATTACTAGTAAGGGCTGAGGATTTTCTGACCAGAATTTGGAAACATAGCTTTTCTATGACAATAGGTTGTGAGAGGAATTTGTGATGATCAAGTGGAAATTGTTTGTGCAGACCTTACTCGTATCTTCCTTGTATCTAGTCTTCAATTTTATTAATGAATTATTATCATTAAGATGAAGTTGCTTCCATGAAAGATACCTTACAAAGTTCCAAAAAATACCAATCGAAACTTATAACGTTCATGAATGTAGTGCATTGTGTACAAAAATGTTTATAAAGGCTCCTACACTCTAGTTTTAAAAGTTGGACACATAGTCAAGGAATATAATTTAAGTGCAAAGCCAAAAAACGTTACTTCATACAGAAGGGAGAAATAATAGGAACATATGGCCAAGGAAATCACTAGAAGAATATGTGGAGCTCCATTAAAGGGTTCATCAAAGAAAAATATTGTCGGATATGCAAGGAAAAGGAAAAACACTGGTCAATAGAAAAATGTTTCATATGGGAGGCAGTGAGATGAAGTGGATAGAAAACTGGACATTGCCTGTGACATCCCTTTTAGTGTGATTTAATATTTTTATTGGCATGATACCGTAAGGGTACTTAATGGAAATTATAGACTACAAATTTACAAGAATCTCGGTCTCAAGAAGCCTACAATCACATTATTTCAAAAAATAGGGCCTTGGTGGAGAGGTTTTTAAAACCTATCCAATCCTATTGGGAGAAATAATTCAGGGATTTTTGTTTTTTGATGGGTGAACATACACCACACACAATGCATTGGTGAATGTCATCTCTTCACCTAGCATTTCCACATTTCTTTTAGTTGAATATTTTCTTATGGATGTGGACATCACACATTTTACTCCCTATTCTCTCACTAATGCAATAGAGAAAGTAATACTCTAATCATCGTTCAAGTTATCAATGACAACACATTGGTTTGAAAAGCCATGAATTTGGTTGTGGAAACTAGATATAGTCACCTCTTTTCTAATCCATGAAAAATACATTTGTTGAAATTGGCATTGGAGAAGATGAAAAATGACACTACATGGATAGAGGATCTCATAGGGTAGTGGAAGAAGGTTAATCAAGTTCCTCACAAACCACATGTATTAAGTGATTTCCTACAGTAATCCAAGTTAGAGCTATTGAAAGTAGCTACACCATAGTGTGTCTCTAACATCATGAAGAGGTTTCATCATTAAGTGGAAACATATTATTGATTCCAAAAATAGTTCTTATGTTTGGAAACTTCTGGAAAGGTTGGTGGACATCAAAGTCAAATATTTGTATCCACCACAGAGAAATGACCTGTTGAACTAAAGTAGATATCTGGATGCACAAATTCGATCAAATTGTGGCTAATTTAGTTTTTACTTGAATAAAACCATCATTAATTAATTATGTTTTACTATATTTTTAATAATTGTTGATTACATACATGCCCTCAAATTTTCAATAGATGTCCCAGTTGATCCTATAATAGGTTTCAATCTATATGCATTCCTTCAAGACTATTGTTAGCAGAATAGGACATAAGTTTCAAAAATTCATGATCCGGATAGAGGAAGCGATTCTTTCTCTCAGTTCTGATTCATTTCATCAGACTTCTCTTATACCACTTTATAAATGAAAATAGATGTGGACTGTCAAGAGAAGACATATGTCTTGTGCAAGCTTAAAAGCCACAACATCTCGCAACATTAAAGCTGAGTGGTTGGGTGTCTTGAATGGTGTGGGCATCAATTATATCACAATATATCCATCTAAACACTTCGATTTTTGGTACACAAATGCATTGGTGTGTCCTCTATAATTCCTACATGCTTTAAGAAATTCTGATAATGGGATCATGAGATATAGAAATCCCTAGTTCAGGATCCATTTGTTACCCTAAGTTTCCTTTGGCTAGTGACCTCATCTGGATCATTGCATTATATTCTAAGAAGATTTATTCATTGATCCTCTACTCTTCCAAAATTAGGTTAACGCGCTCCTTGAGTGACCAATTCCACTTACGTCGCCTAATTTTGGGTCCACTTGGTCCCACAACTTTATAGATTAAGTTCCATAAATATCACTTAAAGACCAAGTATCCATAATGATTTCTAGGCTTATCAATCATATCTTCAAGATACATTCCCAAATGTTAGCCTCATGAATCTTTTTATCCCTTCTGAGGGAGCCCACTAGCTTGCTTCCAAAGAAAGAAAGCTACCTCATTTGCAACAATTTGAAAATACCAATCATTTTCAAAAACGTGTACAATACATACACGATTATTCTAACCCCTACAAGAATTTAAATCTCCCAAGTTTGTAGAACTATATGTATTCATTTCAGCAGTTAATAACTTAAATTTGAATTTGTTTTTGTTCTGAAAAATGAAAGAGTTAACGGTTAGATAAGTATGGTATAATATGTGATCCAATGGTATGGTTTCATTTAAGAGTCTACAATATGATGATTACCTAGAATACCACACATGCCTAATTACCTCAAGGAATGAAAGATATATTTTAATATTGAAGCCAACAAAACAATGTTACAAGACAAATCAATCTAATATCAACTAGTAGAGAAGAGATGCACCTCATCATAATACCCACTCCTTAAAAGTTGGAATTACAATATTGGCACATTGGAACTTGGATACTCAAATATTTGAAAATTATCACTACTGAAGTGGGATCGTTTAAGAACATTAGATTTGTTACATCAACATATCATTTTGAGATGAAAACCCACTACTGTAATTTTTTGTCGCTATTGTACATAGGTTCCCTGACAAAAAAATTATATCACTAACAATGACTGGGTCTCCAAGATACTGATGAACAGGTTGCATTTGGTGACCACATAATGAACTTAAATGATGATTTGTGAGCATGGAAAATATAGGTAAAGTGTAAATTACCTAGCCTAATGTTTGGACTGAAATATCTTGCAATATGCCTTCCTTTAGGTCTGTTGGAAGCTTCGTCCTTTGAGGAAGTGATATATCAGATAAATTGAAATAAAATATGTGTCAGAACCCTGTAAAATAGGTATATTTCACGTAAAAAAACACAAACAAGAACACTATAATCAAAACATAGTTCTTCTTTGTGGAAACAACTAACATGGTTGACTTATAAGAAGAAATAAATACAATCCTAAGAAGTCAACATGATTATGAAACTAGTAACAGATTCAAGAAACAAAGGATATGAGACATTTAAAAATTAAATGGCATACTTCACTTCCTCTCGCATTTGAGGCAAGACACATCAAACTGTAAAGTCTAATTATCTCGTTGCAATAGAAAATATGTTGATTGTTGCTTTCTTGTTCTCTTGTAGTTGGAATAAACAAATTCTAGATCAAAAATGCTAATCAAAACAAAAAATATTGAATAAATTAAACAGATAAAGGGGATGAAAATGCATGAATAAACATAGACAGACACAAAGTTTCCTAGTAAAGAAAAACCATTGAAAAATCATTTTAGTTACAGTTGAGATGTGTCAAACCAACCTTTTGTCACCTTTGGCTAGTATGCATCAACACAAGCTTTTGGGATCAAAAAAGATTTTGCTTCTGATAGAGACAACATAGACATCATGTGTATAACATATAACACCTCATACCAACCACTTGATATTGTTGTTTCCTGAAAATAAAAATATCCATGAGCTGTGATTTTCAATGGAAACTATCTCAATCCTCAATAAAAAAGACCAAATACTTGAAACATCAATGCTACAATAAACTAGCTTTTAAACCATAAGTTTTAATCTCAATTTTATCAATTTGAATACTTAATGTAGATACAAAAATCAACCAATGAAAAATTTAACCCATATACAACAAATCGTGTTCTCCCACTTTATACACTCCATGCAACAAGTGCTCCTTTCTACGATTAAGACTCCATACAAAAAATTAGGCTACCACCCAAAAAAGTTACGACCACCCAACTTTATAATAATAAATAAAGGACAAGCCAAATATTAATCATTGAATGGAAATCGGGTGCAGTTTAGCCATTCATACTATATAAGGGCGGAAGATATCCAATTACATCCATGAGGATTGTGGAGATTCATTCTGAATAAATGTTAAAATCGCAATAAACATTTTGTTATGGTTTCATATTAGAAAATGACATATCATTCAGCACAATACACATTCAATGTCGTAAGAAATACCTGAAACATGAATGCTACTGGAAGTAACATTATCCTATGAAACAAGAACTTGTTCATCGTCCCCCTGATTGATCCAAACAAATTCCACTAAATCTTGTAGTTCACTTTCTGCATAAAAAATAAACAAATAAAATGTTAATCAAGCTCTGCCCAATTTTCAAATACATATTCATTGTCGCAATGCCAATGTCTTCCATAATCTCTAATACCATGCACAAAGACATATATTTTTTTATTTAATCAGTTTCTCCTCTATTTTAAATATCGTCCATGTTGAGTATTGGTCATGAAGTCAGTCGCTCACAATTACATTGTCAATATCTAGAAAAATAACGTCCTGTTAAAATTACCTTTTTTGCATCCCATCAAAACTGGTAGATAATCATCAAGGGCGGTATCGAACTACCTAAAAACAATATTGAAGAGTTCCTGGGATTAATCCAGCATAATATAACTAAGTTGTAGATTCCCATCCAAGTAGACTTGTCTACACCAGAGTGCTACAAAATCTATTGTCTCTAAGAGCATAGTAATTTTCTTAGAATACATGCACACAGATTGTAGCCTTTTATGACTCTGAACCATGTATGTTGTATCATTTATAAAACTCATCACATAAATTGTTTCCATAAATTGTAACTGATATCAACCACCATGTATGCCACTTTTCTGGTCTTTTCAATGTTTTTTGATGAAAACTATATCTTGCATTCTAGCATTCAAAATAACCAAATCTTGATGAAGAATATTTTTTTTTTGGAAAATTTTGAACATCTTTGCACTAAGATTCTTTGACAATATAAAATAAGTTTCTCAGTTACAAAATCATGAAGCAATGTTACTGTGTTGCATTGTTGTCTTTCTTTTATTTCTTGTAGCAGGACCCTCCCTTGATTCCATGGAAACTATTCGTGTCTGAAGTGCTGATAGGTGCTCAACCAATTTTGCTGAGAGGTAACCTTGAAGTGATTTTCCAAAGTCAATAATTTTAGGAATGCATAGAACTGGTACAAAAACAAACATTTATCAACCTTGCCCTAGTTTCTTCTTTGTGCCCCCTTCATCTATTGATGTGGATATTAGACATCCTATGCTTTCTCAAGACCACTTCTGTAAGTAAAAACAGAGTAAATAATACGAAAGATGTGGCACATTGATAAGAAAAAAAATCTGTAATATTTTCCTTGAGAATAAAATTTAATGAAGACTTTGAATGAGTGGAATAGGGAAAATGTTTCTATTTTAACATTCACAATATGTCGCGCACTAAGACTTGTGATTTGCAAGGATCATAGATTCTTAATGCAAACCTAGGCCTCACGTATTTGGCCATATTTACCTTGCTTAATGTACTATGTAGTGGGACATGAATCAAGTGCACCATATCGAAGCAAGGGAAAATAATTTTGGGGTTATATTGAAAAATTCTGTTATGGAACAATTATCTGTGATTTTTACTTCAATGCGTTGTTGCGTATGGATATTGGATTCAGAAAAATGTAGAAAATCATGTATAATCAACTCCTGTGAGAGTTATCATCTGACTAGTTTTGCTCGCCAATCCTCCTTGGCCATATGCGCGAGTGGGAAAATGAAATTCAATATCTGCTAGTGGGAAAATTAGATTCAATGAAAATTCCAGAACTTCTACCACTATCATATTTATTAACAAAAAAATATTATTTGAATAATAATAAATATTTTAATTTTTGTTAAAGTTATTAAATATTAGATCTTAGACTTTTACTAAAGGTTATAGATAGTTTAATATTTTTAAAAGCTAAATTTAATTGAATTTCCAAGTTATTTTGTTTTTTCAATTTTTTATTTTATTTTTTTCATTGTATATGACCAGTGTACATCTATTTTAATTTCAGGCCGAGAGAGATCAATTATTTTTTCACTCTAAAAGAGAGGTTTTCACCTTAAGAAGGATTTGATTCCTTCGTATTGGTGCTTAGTAGATCTAGAGTTAAGATGGATATATATCGGTTTAATTATTAGTTATAATTATAATTTTATATTTTTTTTTAATGGAGTCAAAATGTTAAAGAGGACATAACAACATCTCTACCATGGAAGAGGAATTCAATAATTATGAAGAAACCCTATAGGTCCGTGGAAAAATTTTAGGTGGAGAAAGGGGTGTGGAGTTTCTAACTAGAGTGAGAGGTAGTTTTGACGAAGAGTGAATGGGTTCTAGACAATGTCAAGCTCTGATATTATGTTTTTTAGATGATATTTTGGTTTATTTCTATCAGAACCACACGAAGGAGCAAGATTTGGTGGATTATGCATTGGAGGAGGGAGTTTTCAACAAATTTGGGCTAGTCGCAAGGATTTTTTCCATTCACATTTGGAAGTTAGATCGAAAGGTCACCATGCCTTGGTTTTCAGGCCTACCAGATCTTTAGAAAGAAAATTAATAATTTGATAGGGCAATCATCTAGGGATTTAGAGGCCCTAACCCCTGCTCCAATTGTGCATTGTTCGGGTCCTCTAGTTTCGTCCAACCCAAGGCTCGAGGTCATTTGTGAGGGGTGGAAAAAATTTTCTTGGGTTTCTCTAGCTCTGAGTTTGGTTTCCCTTTCATTCTTATAGAGATTGAAAAAATACATGCAATGTGTTATGACTTTTTTATGGCTTTCAGAAGTTTCAGAAGATACAACTTTCTCCTATTTGTTTTTTTTCTTATCCTTCGTCTCAAGTGCCATTGGCCTCACCCTCCTTGGATGAATTAGTGAAGGAGAGCCTAACCTCAACGATGAAGTAAGGTCAAATTGAGATTGAGAATATATGAATCCATTTGTGGTGTTAAAATTTAGAGACAAAACGGTATTCAAAATTTTAATGTTGTAGATGAATTTAGAGACCCCTTTCTCTCTAAATTTTAACGATGCAGATGGATTGAGAGACCCTCGTAGTGAAATAAAATACTTCGGTATCAAAATTTCTATTCTTCATTTTCAAAGTGACACAAATAAAAATTACTAATATAATTGAATAATTCATATACATTTTCGAAGTGACACAATTAAAAATTACTAACATAATTGAATAATTCATATACTTGTTATACTTATTATATGGTCATATTTTTATTCTTGGACTATAGTAGTCATTTAAGTTAATCATTATTAATTTTGTAACTTATTATCTAGTCATTTATTTTATTCATGGACTAAATTAGTCAATTCAGTTAGTCGCTTTTAGTTTGGTCACTTATTATCTAGTCGTATATTTTAACCATAGACTAAATTAATCATTTTTAGTTTGGTGACTTGAAATTGATCAAATTTAGTAGTAATTCACTTGAAATAATTGTGGTGATTGTTGGGTCATAAAGGTGACTATTACAAGGAACTTTAATGCTTCTCATTTAATTATCAACCCAGGGAAAGTCTTGTTATTTCAAGAGTGTAAGCACAATATATGCAAGTGATATCGGAGGAAAACTACTCTAAATTATCATAAGGAAGACTATATAGTTCTCAAAGTTTAATCATTTCAATTCAGAAGGGAATTCTAGGATGCTTTGACTATTCTATTCTAAGAATATGCAGAAATAACTACTCCGACTTGAAAGAGAAACTTACAATTGAACAACATACTGTGATGAATTGAACAACAACCATAATGAATTGAACAACAACTCTAATAAATTGAATAACAATTGATTTTTTTAAATTTTGCAATGTAATTATCTTTTAAATAAATGAATGAAATCCCTCTAAGTTAAAAAAACAACCAAGCGCTCACAATGATAATGAAAAGATCCAACATTAACTATAATCATAACTGAAAAAAAATTGTGTTAAAACTAATAAAATGATTATAAAAGCATTGGGAAATGATGAAATCATCTAAAAAATTATGAAAACATTGATTTTAAGCAAGAAAGCATGAATGGTGGACTAGTCTAATGAAAGAGGAAGCTGTAGCATCTTATATTCACAATTAACCAATTAAACGATATCTTATGAAATGCACTAGATGACTAGAAACACAAGTTCTATAATTAAACGTACAACATAGAAGTAGCAGAGAAACTCCCAGGGCTGGGCCCAAATCCACCAAATGTCTACTGCTAAGGGGAACTTAGAGGTTGGCTATTCCAAAAATGCCAAAATATTTATTAAGCTAGAGATCAATACATTAATAAAACTTGACAATTCTATCCCGATATGTCTATTACAGAGGAAAATCTCTATGCCAATCTGCCTATCTTGTTTGTATTTGGTCTTTTAAAGCCAAAAAAGTAGTAAAGGATCCTTTCCATACGGGCCCTCCTCCTTCGTGGTTGTCATTTGAGTTCTCCACGCGTGGATGTGTCTTTCCATCTCCTGTCGGCCCATAGGAGCCATTATGATCTTGTTTGCCTCCCTTGTCAATTGTCTTTTGGTCATCAGCAGTTCAGCTGCTTTGTTTCCCTAACAATAAGGATATAACAAGTCACTTTTTACGTTGTTAAATTTTCCTTTTATCATCCATTTATTCTGCCTTGGCTTTACGTTACTTCCCTTTAATTTATTTCTAAGATGAGGGGAGAATTCATAAAAGTACAAAACAAATCATGGTAAAGATGGGATGAAACATACCATTAGGGGAATTTTGAGCTCTAAATTGGGCCTCCTAAGTAAATGGTACAACAAAAATAAAATTTATAAGAACCAATAGGATTCAAGATGGTGATTTCAACCATGGGGGATAATTCACCATTTTTTAATTAAAAGGGTAAAAATATTAAACAATAATAAAATAATAAAACTACTTTTTCAACTCGTATTTTCAATTTATCTCCCAAAGTTTTTACCCAAATTTCGAGTGGGAGTACTCATTGGATGCAAAATTTAATTCCTCATCCAAGGAGTACCCATGTTGCATACTTTTGATGGACCTTGATACATGAAAAAACGTGATTGCAATCATGTTTTTCATGTATTTCTCATTTTTCGTGTAGCAAGATCCATCAAAAGTATACACATGGGTACTCCTTGGATGAGAAATTAAATTTTTCATCCAACGAATACTCCCACTCGAAATTTGACTAAAAATTTTTGGAGTTAAGTTGAAAATTATATGAGTTGAAAAAGTAGTTTTTCCTTTTTTCCCTCTGAAATTTGATGATGTAATCAAATATTATTTTATTATTTCCACTATTATCTTATAATTTCCTTAGGAGGCCCATTTTAGACCTCAAAATTCCCCTAATGCTTCCTCTCGGCCCAAAATAATCCCCTGCTTAGCTATTTTTAGGTCCTCGTACAAAAAAATGGTTGAGGTGTAGCTAGGTTAGAGAATATGCAGGGTATACCTCCTCTTTATAGAGTCTCAAGCCATGTCTTTGTATGACCTTTGCAAAGGTGGAGTTCATGTCCCCTTCTGGAAACTCATAATTATGATGGTAGTCCTCAAGGAGATACCAGATGAGAGGGGGTACCTGTATCTGCACCCTATCCATGTAGGGCCCATGTTCAAGATTAGATTGCTGTAAAGAAGGAATCTGGAAGTAGCTGCTTTGAAGTTCCTGTAACCAAATGGCTCTCTATTTTTCACATTGTTTGTGGAGGCTAGCCACCTCTTTTTAGCTACTGTCAATGCTTCTCCCTGGATGTCCTAGAAGTAATCCCATCCATGCTGCACTATATCCTTATGGATAGGCCCCAGTTTGGATATCACTCCTTTCCTCTGCATGAATTTCTTATGCTGGTTGAACATGTATAGTGTTTTAGTAGGCTCCCCCCTCACCCATAGGTCTAGGCCATGTTTTCTGTTCTTAAATGTGTTGTAATCTTTAGCCCACTAAGTTTGGTTCTTGTCAAAAGATAGGAAAGCCTAGAATTGAACGTCCCCTATAAAGGGGCTGAGATTATTATCCCTGTCCTCCTCTAGTAATAAATTATGTAGGTATAATTCACACAAAGGATATTGGACCTGCTCATTCTTCTCATTGAAAAATTGGACAAATTCCTCAATGGTTTTCAAATTTGTGGGTTTTCCTGCCCTGACAACCTTGATTTTCAACAGTAAGTACCATTCTTCTAAAAATAGAGCATAGTTGGTGGCTGCTACCCTGCAAGTTAGTACATCAGAGTAAGGAGAGAAAAGCATATTGGTTTTCTTCTTAGCTTGTTCCACTTGGTCCTGTGCTTTCTTTACTTTTTCCCTTTCTTCCCCGAGTTGGGAAAATGTTTCATCGTAAGTTGTAGAAAGGTCTTTGAATTTCTTCAGTAGTGCCTCATGTTCCTATGCGGGAATTACTTCCTTTCTACACTGGGCCAATTCGTGTTGGTCTTGAATTAATTCGTTTTGAAATTTTTGATTGGAAGCCTTCTCTGCTAGGGGAGTGTAGGCATGTGTCTCCTCATTTTGAGTTTCCTTCTCTTTTGTAAGTTCTAGACTAGTCTATATAGAGGCTTTAACAATGCCCACTAGGTCAGTCTATATAGAAATCTCATCAATTTCTACCAATTGGGTGGCAAACTCTTTTTGGGTTTCTATGGTAGCCAATTCCTTCTTAGGCTTCTGAGCCTTGCTTACTTCCTTAAACTATTTCTTTAGATGTTTTAGCATCTTTCTTATCCTCTTGCAGGTTCTGCTCATTTTCCTTAACTTGTTTTCAGTTGATTTCTCTTCTAGCAGGGTTTTGGTAGGGGATGGAGGAGCAACAACTTTAGTTTCAGGAATGGTGGTGCCAATTCTAAGGTTATCGGTGATGATATTTCCTTCTTGTGCTTTCGAGTTTATTTTTTCATTAATGTTCCGACTGGGTGAGATATTGTTCCCTTCAGCTGTTAGGGGGACTATATCCATCCTTGTGTTTTGTTCTAATGGGACGGTCTCTCCCGACTGATTTCCAGATTCGGATATCCCTTCTATCCGGTATTCCCTACTCACCCAATCATTATTAGTGGAAGATAAGGCCCTTAAATCCTAATATTCATCCTAGTGGGGTAATATCTCAGTGTGGCCAAAGCTGCTGGTGGTGGCAAATTGATTCAATGGGTCCTCTTGCTCCTCAGCTTGTCCATACGGGCTTCTGATTTCACAAGATGCCCTCATTTTCTCCAGGACTCAAGGATTTTGTTCTTCATAGTATTTTAAGGGCATATTTTGAGGGCTTGAATGTGGTGTATGGGATGGTCCTGCCTCATTTGGAAATTCAGAGGTGTCTTGCCGTAATTGCAGTCTTTCATATCGTCTTCATTTCCTTGGTTCCAAGTTCGAAGCACGAGCCCTTTTTCCTCTTGCTTTCCTGGGTATCGTTGTTTTTGGAAGCTCAATTTTTGTTCTGACAGGGCTTTCCTCATGAGCATGTAGGGCAGGATTAACAACGTTGTCCTAAGATGTCTTTTGTTTTCCTAGATCATGAATGATGATTAATTTGGTTAAGCCATGGTGGCTGATGACTGCTTGGCGGTTTTTTTCCATTATAATTCAAACAACATTGTCGTGCAATACATAATTCAATAAAGAAGGCATATTAATTGAATTTTTTTGTTTGAGAAAAGTTAAGAGGTTAATTTGGCGGGGTTTTACCACGTCCTAGCATCTGTCGCATGTGATGTATCATTAGATGAACACTGCCAATTCCTGTCAAGGTTGTTGTGAAGAGTCACTATTAATCCCCTTTCCTTTCCGTTCTAATGGTTCTTCTGGGTCCTGGTATCCTAAGACTACGTCACGTAGGAGGATACTTTTTTCGGTCTATCTTTCTCCCTCTGTTGATAGTCCAAAGACCTCACCAATGATATCCTCTATGACTGGTACAATCCTTCCTCTGAGTCTGGTATGTTCCTCCCGTAGGTTATGCAGGAATTAAACTAGTATTTCTATGTCAAAACCCTTACAGTTTGTGTAGGTATGGCAACCAACCAACTTGCTATAGAATGGTGCGAGCTGCGTCTGAGATTTGGAAGGTTGTGGGTTCATTGCAAAGAGAATTTACTCCCATGTTTGATGTGTCGTCTGGACTAATTTCTCCCTCTCTCTATGTTTCTTCCGACCCTATTAGTTAGAACAAACATTGCATACAAGAGAAAAATAAATTGCAACCTTATGTCGTAAATGTATGTAACTTAATTATCGTAAATGAAATAATATTCTAGTCCCGTCAGTGTATCCAAAGGACATTGTGTAGGGAATTCACATGCTTATTCATTATGAATATTTACACCCCCTCTCTCGGGAGAAGGGCATCCACATCCTTAAGTACAATAGGGATTGGAGCAACCATGAATGCATACAGGGGAAAAGGTCAGAAATCAGTAATCACAGTTTGTATGAGAGAATGGTGTTTGTGGCCTTGGAGCTCAAGAAAGAGGAGAGATTGCAACAATCATGAATTCATGTGATGAAAAGGTCAGAATCAGTAATTATCATGTGTATATCAGGTGGAAATGACCGAAGAAGGGGGGAAAAATGATATATAAATTATTATGATAGGATGTCCTTATTAATGGTATAACATTATGGAAGCATGACAGTGATGGATTATGATTGGTGTGGTCATCCCTTACTTCAAACATGAAAGGATAATTCATTCATAGTTAATTATGTGGGTATATAGTATTAACACTTATTCGAGTAGTGCACTTATCTCGGAAATTGATGAAATAGGAAATTAGGCAATGGGCATATACAGAAGTAATTGGCTATCCTTAGAAAAAAACTCCCATACCACAGGTAGAGCCACTGCTGCCAGCAGGAATTCATAGCCTCAACAGGGTTTCTATTTTAACCCAAAAAATGAGCTACGATCCTTTATGTAAAAGTATATATTTTGCCAATTTTATGGAGAGATCATCATGCTGGTGTGGTGGCTAGATAGTCAAGGTGCCACTCACTAAGGTTGTAACAGAGTGATCAAGCCGACTCGTGATGATACCTCCTGTCCTTCAAGCAGCTTAAGCTTTCAAGAAGGTCACTACTCTGGTGTGTTGGCCATTGTGGGCATGTCACTTGTTAAACCCTTATGATCATGGTAGGCTTTCTCGTGATGAGACCCCCTATTCTCTCAAAATTTGCATATAAACATAATATTTATTTTTGAAAACTAGGCATTTTTCTTTATTTTATGAAGAGACCACTTTTTTGGTGTGGTGTTCAGACGGTCACAGTGCCACTCACTGGAATTGTAACAGATTGATCGGGCCAACTCGTGATGACACCTCTTGTTCTTCAAGTAGTTTGAGTTGTCGAGAAGGTTATTACCCTAGTGTGTTGGCCATTGTGGGCATGCCACTTGTTAAATCCGTATGATCATGGTAGTTTGGCTTGTGATGAAACCCCCTATTCTCCCTTGAAAAAAATCATATAAACATAATATTTCTTATTCTTTATATATGAAGGGAGGCTCATTAACTCCTTAAGAGTCACGTATGGTGTGATAAGTAAAAATAATGCCAATACAATTAATACTCCTTATTCCTATATGTCAAAGGGGAATACTACTCAAGAGTGTAGGATGATATACCATTATAAGACTATGAATTGTATGATAACATGTTTGAGTAGGAGATGTCTTAGCACTTCATTACATAGATAAACCGTGTCAGCTTCTGGAGTAGAGATTTCCATCAAAGTTTCAAAGGATCATCATATTAGTAACATTTTTGCTTTTCTCCTTTTCAGGTGCCAATTCCTGTTCATAAATGTATTTTACGGCCAAGGTGTGAGATGAGTAGTAGATATTCAAGAAGAGATCATTAGAAAAAGAAGAAAGAACATGCTTAGAAAGGAAAGAAAATCAGTTGTTCAATCCAATTGACCAACAAAAATAAACAACACACGGTTGTCCAATCCAATTGAACATCAACTATTCAGTTGGATTGAACAACAGTCATTCAAATATTTGAACAACACAAATAAACACACAATCACGTGAATGTTCAATCCAATTGATCAATAGCTATTCAATTGGATTGAACAACATCCATTGAAATATTGGAA
Organism: Pinus albicaulis; assembly: GCA_034641835.2. Taxonomy (NCBI): domain Eukaryota; kingdom Viridiplantae; phylum Streptophyta; class Pinopsida; order Pinales; family Pinaceae; genus Pinus; species Pinus albicaulis. The sequence continues at coordinate 633,002,214 of CM076573.1, forward strand.
CAATGCAAATAAACACACAAGCACACGGTTGTTCAAATATTTGAACACCATAAATAAACACGCAAGCACCCGATTTTTCAATCCGTTTGAACAATAGTCATTAAATTGGATTGAACAGTAGCCATTCAAATATTTGAACAGCAAAAATAAACAACAAATGACTGTTCAATCCGATTGAACAACAGTTTTTTAAAGAATTAAACAACAAAAATAAACACACAAAAGGAAAGATGAAGGAAAAGAAAAACACTGTGAGTATGAAGAATGTACAACAAAATGATAAAAATATAAATTGTAGGGAAAATATATACAATATTTACAAGAGGAAGTAACAAGCTTTCATGCACTTAAAGTTGTGGGGCTATCACCCCTTGCTGCTAAAATTTGGATGGTGGGATCGTCGCGTACCTATTGGAAAAAGGACTCCTTTGTAAGTGGCTTATGATAGAGGCACACTCTGTGTCTGTTGACTTGGAATGTAGAGCCAGATCCATTTATGGTAGTCAAGGTGAGGGTACCATTGTTGTGTACTTCCTTAATTTCGTATGGACCAGGCCACCTTGTTTGTAACTTGCTCGGGAAGTCTTGGAATTTGGAGTCATAGAGAAATTCCCAATCTCCTTTCTAGAATGTCTTACTTTTAATGAGGTTGTCATGCCACTTAGCTCGTTTTTGTTGGATGATTGCGGTGCATTGTAGAACCAGTAGCCGTATTTCATCTAATTCATTTATTTTGTGAAGTATTCTAATCTGGGCCTCCGTCAAGTCCAGCCCCACCTCCTGGGCTGTCCTTAGAGTCTTTATTTCGAATTCGATAGGAAAAAGTAGTTCTATTCCAAATACCAGATGGTACAGAGAATATCCAATGGTTTTTCACCATGTTGTGAAGTAGGCCAACAAGACCTCTGGTAGTCTAGTAGCCCAATATCGATGATGTGTTGATATTGTTTTAGTGAGAATTGCATCAAGGAATTTCTTGGTACTTTCAACCTACCCATTTGGTTGCGGGTGGTAGAGAGATGTGACTCTATGGATGATATGGTGGTTCTTCTGGGTGTCCATAATTTTATTTCCCACAAACTATGTGCCCCATCAGTTATCACTTCCCATGGTAAGCCATATCTTACAAATAGCTCAAAAAGAAAATTAATCACAAATTCTTCTGTGGCTCTTGATAAAGCCACTATTTCTACACACTTCATTACATAATCTATGGTAGCCAGTATGTAAATATTCTAGTTTGATGGCGGGTTGAATGGTTCAATGAAGTCCAGTGCCCACTGTTCAAAAGGTTCCACTACCAATTCTGGTTGTAATGGCATTTCATCAACTTAGCCCAAGAAACCCATTGTTTGGAAACTCTCACAGGATTGGACATATTTCCTGGCATATTTAAAAAATTTAGGCCAATAATAACCCATTTGCAATACTTTGTGCCCTGTTCTACGATCTACAAAATGGCCACCACATGGTTCATCATAACAGGCCCATAGAATGTCATAAACCTCGTCTTCTCGGATGCATCTGCGTATATGCATATCAGCTCCGGTATGAAAAAGATATCCACCAATCTAGGAGAATCTAGCACTGCGCTAAACAATTAGCTTTTGTTCCTTTGATGTCAAGTGTCTGGGCAACTTTCCTACTGCTAGGTAATTTGCTACATCTACGTACCATGGTGTTTTTACTACTACGGTGAATAGATGTTCGTCAGGAAACTAATCGTCCACCGCTAGTGTGTTATCTGATTTCGGAACTCTGGATAGAAAGTTTAGAACCACATTCTCCTTCCCTAGACGGTCTTTTATAGTTATATCAAATTCTTGTAAAAGCAAAAACGAATGAGTCAATCTCCCATTTGTAATTGGTTTATTGGCTAGATATCTAATGGCAGAGTGATCAGTATATAGAAGTACTTGATAGCCAGTTATATAATGTCTAATTTTATTGATAGCATAAATGACAGCCAAGAACTCTTTTTCAGTCACTATATACTTTAATTCGGCAGGAGTGATATTATTGTTGATATAATAAATAGCATAGGTCTTTTTATCTTCTTCTTGACCGAGAACTGCCCCTATCGTTTTGTCAGATGCATCAGAAGAAATGTGAAAGGGTAGCTTCTAGTTAGGACCGCGTAAGATCGGTGTTGTCGAGACCAGTTTATTTAAATATGTAAAAGCAGTGTCACATTTATCAAACCAATGGAATTCAACATTTCCAGTTAATGCATAAAAGGGCGCAACAATTTGTGAGAAATTATTTATAAACCTGCGATAGTACCCTGCATATCCAAGGAAACTGCGTACGTCTGTCTGCGTACAAGGTGTGTCTAATAAAAAGGTTATTTCTATTTTTTCCGGATCTACCTATATTCTAGCTATAGAGATGTAGTGTCCTAAGATTACTCCTCCGGTCATCATCATGTGATATTTTTCATTTCTCAAACACAATCTGATAGCAATACATCATTCCAATACTTATTCTAGTGTTTCTAGTGCCTCATCAAAATCATCTTTGTATGGTGTAAATTCATCCATGCAAATTTCAAGTCCTTCATTTACTAAATCAGAAAAAATGCTGAGTATCGCTCTTTGGAATGTTGTTGGGGCATTGCATAATCCAAATGGTAATACCTTATAGGAAAATGTACCCCATGGGTAGGTAAAGGTTGTTTTATCCTGGTCCTTGGGGGCTATCTGGATTTGATTGTAACCGCTGAACCCATCAAGGAAGGAAAATAACCGCTTTCTTACCGATGTATGAAGGACTTGGTCAATACAAGGAAGGGGGTAGTGGTATTTCTATGTTGGTTTATTCAGTTCTTTGTAATCCACACAGATTCTCCACTTCCCGTTCTTTTTAGGAATGACTACCAAAGGATAGACCCATTTGTTGTCTAAGATAGGATAAATGAAGTTTACGTCAAAGAAATTTTGCAACTCATCTTTTACAATGTCATTTAGATGTGGGTTTAGCCTCCGTTGAGGTTGTCGAATAGGACGAGCTTCCTTGTCAGTATAAATGTGATGTGTGCATAGTTAAGAATCTATAACCTTCATGTATGGGTAGTGCCAAGAAAATGCGCCCTGATATTTTTGTAAAATCATTATGAGCTTTTGATTTTGGTTGCTATCCAGACTACCATTAATATTTAAAACCTTCCCTGGCTCAATTTCAATTGGTATTCTGTTGTGAACAACAGTCGTGGGTATGTGCTGATTATCAATGTTTTCCAAGCGGTCTTCTTGTGCTTCATCATCAAGAATTGTTTTCAACATTTGGCATTTTAAGTTTCTAGACGTAGATGGGTGATTCATAAATTTATTGATTAAATAATCTTCAGTTTGATCTTTGAATTCAAGTGCTTCAACTGTTTTCAGTGGTGAATGAATGTTCTATTCCTAGTATGTATGTGGATGCCTATGAATATTTACAGTGGGTAGACTTGGTTTGGTAGGAAGGTAAATGATAATATTTTTTATGGCATCACCTCTAGGAATGGTCATTTTTCCTGTCCGCCAGCCTATGTAAGCATCAACTATTTCTAACCAAGGTCGAACCAATATCAATGGGTGTTCATCCATCCTAATTTTTGCGTTAATAACTAAAAAATCAGCTGGATACCCCCATGAGTCCATAGAAACCAGGATGTCTTGTAATATTCCTTTTGGTTTGATAACAGATATGTTAGCAAGTTCCAGCAAGGTAGAAGTGGGTTCTAATGTTGTTATGCCTAACTTCTCATAGGTTTCTATAGTTAAGATGTTGATGGCTGCCCCTAAGTCAACCAATGTGTTTGGAAAGGAGTGGCCAGAGACTTGTACAGTTACTATGGGGTTCCCTGGATCCTCATATTTTACGGGTGTTTCTTTACCCAACAGTAATTCTAATAATGCCCCTACCACATGCACATCGGGTATAGATTTCTCTTTCCTTACCTGTTTCTTTCCGCACAACTCTTTAACTGTCTTTGCATAGATAGGAATGTCTTGTATAGCCTGCAGAAGAGGAATTTTAATGCAAATATTTTTTAATTCCCTTAGGATATCAAAATCTGGAGAGACTATCGGTCTAGGTAATGTCAATATTTCAGGTAATGGAGGGGGAGAAATCATAAGGTTTTCAGGTTTCCTTTGGTCAACCATTTCCCTCCCCTGCTCTACCTTCGTTTGAGTCATAGTTGTTTGTCTAGGCACTATCGGAATTTCAAATTCAAGTTGTGGTAGGTTCATATCTTCTTTTGGTGAAATAACACATCCTTATCTCAACCTAAGTTCATTGCATTTTTTCTTTTCAATTTTGGGGTTTGGGGTTGCAACAATCTGAATTAGCTGAATTGGCCTATTGTTAGGGTTAGGATTGGGTTGAGCTCGCAGTTGAGGACGAATGATAGGCTGACGATTGTGCTGGACTGGGTATGGAGCTAGTAATGTAGATTGATTTTGAACCCCTACCCCCATCAGTAGATTGGTCATTCCTAGAGGGCGTTGCCAATTTTGAGGCCAAGTTGTGGTTTGTGAAGGGGAGGTAGGCCTCTGGGGCTCATAGGGATTGTTTTTCCAGTAAGGGGGAGAATAAGGAAAACTTGGCCAATTATTACCTGAAGAGGATTGTGTTGGCCAAGGAGGCATAGGAAATGATTGAGATGGCCAAGTAGAGAAATGTGGTTGGTTTTGCCAAGCTGTTGTAGGGTTTTTTTGGTTAAACTGTGGAGAAGAAAAGAACTGAGGCAGGTCTTGTGGCATACCTGGTCGTGCTTGCCACTGTTAACGTTTGTTCATTAGATAGATTGATTCAGTCTCTTCTTCTAATTCTTTAAAACTTCTTTCAGCCCTGAAAGTGAAGGGAAATGATCAGTGGTATGGTCCTTGGTATAAATAGCACATGTCTAGACTATGTCTAATGGGCATTGTCGTTGGTTGTGCTTCTTCCGACGGTGTGGGCAAAAGACATCAAAGTTTTGTTCTGCTATAACTTGCTTATGCTTGGCTTATGGGACATCTAGCTGCGTTGTCAGGGTGCCCAAGATATCAGTGTTGAAATATTTTAAAATATTACCAAATTTTTCTCTGGTCACATTGCCACCAGACTTCTTAGGATTCCTTGTAACTGAGTCTCACCCAGTTGGCCTACCTTGTGTACTACCCCAAGAACACCTGATACACATTAAAGAATGTCATCATATTCTTCTTGATAGATGTCCCCCTTTCCCATTATGTGAAGTGTTTCGACCCATTCTTCTTTCATTCCCTTAATCGTCATTGCTTTTAATATATCTTTAGACAGTGTAGTATATAGAGACCTTTGCAGGTTATATTGAAATATTTCAACGTATTCTTCTAATGTCTCACTGTCCCTTGCAGACATATTGAAGATTTCAGCTTTTATTTCTCGAGTCCATCACTAGTCTTGATATTTATTAGGAAAAGATTTTTTCATCTAGTCCCAAATATTAATGGTTCCTCCAATGAGCCCCATGAAGCAACGTAATTTTGTTCCCTTCAGGGTAGACGGGAACAATTTCAGTTTCTGAGGGTCAGTGGTGTAGTTATATCCCCTACATAAAACATCAAATTCAAATAATAATGCATCAGGATCTTCCGAGGTCAACCCATGGAAGGTGGGGATGTTTTGTAATGGAACGGATTTCATAGGGGCATTTGCAGCCGGATCAAAAATGGGATACGCCAATGTTGATGTCTGCCTCTGGTTCTAGTTGCTTGCCATTTTATCAAAGGTATGTGAATAATCTTCTAGAATTTATTGTTCTGGAGGAATAATCTCAGTGGGATTAGGGAGTGGATGCGAATGAAGTCTTAGAGCAGTTCCCTGATCTGGGATGTTGGGTGTCTCTGTTTCAACCACTCTCTTAGGGGATCTAGGCTTTAGATTTTTTCCCTATGCTGCACTGCTGGTTTCTCCCTCTCCTTCCTGCAAATAGCAAGATCCTCCCTCTCTCAATGGGTCAGGACTTACATGATAAGCAGTCTGAAGGTTTTCTTCAGATCATTATGTTTCATTGTTAATCTCGGCATGGGCTGCAAATGGTGAGGCTGTTGCCTGAGGGAGTGTAGTAGGACTTTGAGTAGGAATGGTTATGGGTCCTATGGATGCCTGGGATTTATCCTTCTTAATTCTTTTGTCTATATATGTTGTTTTTCCAACGATCATTGGTCCTTTGCATTTTATGGATTTAAGTGGGGGATTTTGATTTTCTTTTATCTTTTTCTTCCTATTCATAGAACAAGAGAACCTATCCTACTAGCCTCTGCACAATTTCTGAAAAGCGGGCTAGAGAGCAAGGGTTTTTCTTGTTGGCACATGGGTTCTTACCTCTCATTTTCAATACCCAATTCTTCAAAGCAAAAGGAAAAAGAAATAAAGAACATCACTCTTAAAGACTCTCCCCGGCAACGATGCCAAAAATGTTGGGTCATAAAGGTGACTGTTACAGGAAATTTGAATGCTTCTCATTTAATTATCAACCCAGGGAAAGTCTTGTTATTTCAAGA